>JAMFLO010000358.1:0-34195 GCA_027475765.1 Paralagenidium karlingii
CGCATCGGCTTCTTGATGGCCGTCGCACTTTGATGGTAATACTAGTACTAGCTAGCACTGAGCAATTCGCATCTACATGAACACAACTGCAACCTGACCCTGCCACTCGTCCCACATTGTCTCGAGCGCTGGGAAACTTCGGCGACGGTGATGACCATCTGGCCTCACGTGCGATGGTTGATTGCTTTTTGGCAAACGCAGCTCTGATTTGCTCCAATGGAAACGTCGCATCCAGTTCCACACAAAGCTGTTGGGCGTCCACCAGTTGCGCGATTTGTTGCAATTGTTCGCTTTTGGCCTCGGCAGCAAACCGTTTGATGCGGAAATCGCATTTGGAGTCTCGGGGTTGTTCGGATCTTCGCACCATATCCACAAACCTTCGACTGCCGTGCTTGATCACACGCGCCGATGTCCGACATGTCGCCTTGTGTACACGCGAAGACCACATCGAACGAGTGCGGTTCCAACCACTCGATCAGCGCAGAGAGAACTCACAAAGTCAGCGTTTCTGCCACTACACGTAGTGGTCACATGAGGGCTCAAGCCATGGGCCAACCGGGTCATACTTCCGCTTCCTTCACTTTCTCCAAGAATCAACACTTATTGATCACGTTGGAGGTTGCCATGGTCGAACAACTGCTAGAAACTGGTCAGAGCTGCCACAGGAAGAGCGTCAACTTCCTCGAAGCTGGTGGTCTTACGCTTGAATGACGCATACTCCTCTTCGGTCGCAAAATATTCGTGAAACTTGATGAGTCTGTCACCCACCGCTTCGATGACGCCAGCAACATCAAAGCCACCCTGGACTGGATGGCTCGAATGATGATGGCTCGGTTGCGATCCATGATCAGTTTCCAATCCACAGGTTTCAGACCGGTCGCATTCACCTCGTGCAGCACTTGGGTTTCAGTGATAGTTGGAACAGATAAAGGCTTGTCCTTTTGAACAACTTCGTTTGAATTTCGGTATTGTTTGTACGACATGGCGCGCATGGTTTTGGGCTGAATGGCCGGCATAATGGCTTGCTGTCCTTGATTTGGGTCGAGCCGATTTAACTGCAGAGAGCGCTGACTGGATTTGAGAATGCGAGGGCAATGGCTCATCGGCTTTTGAGTGGATCACGGATCATCTCGTAGGCACTTGCTGGCGTGCAGTACCATCGAATTCTTAGGTCTACCGATCATCGTGTTCACGGCGGTGATCGCTACCAGACACGCGACCTAAGTTCGGATGCCACGAGCGTGCATGGCAGAGAGAGTGACGCGACGAGCCGATAGTCATTCCATCGAGTACATGGAGGACAACAGCATTCCGGTGTGCGAAAGGATTGTTGGATGATCCGGAGCAGGGCTATCAGTTCGCTTCGAAAAGCAGCTGCTCTGTGAATCGACACTGCATCGTGACGGATCAGCAACACGTTTGAGTGCAGTCAATATGAGAAAACGCTTTTACTCCTTTCATCAGAGGTTTACACAAACGGCACATGCACAGGATACCACATCTCACGACTGTATCTCGCAAAACAATCGCCGAGTTCGGTCCATCACATCATCGTCACCATCACCATCCCACAAACCAAGCCGACCATCCCAGACAGGAACAAAGGCGTCGACGACGAGTTGCCGCCGGTGTTGGGAGGTTGAGCAGTGGTTTGCGACTGTTTGTTGTTCGTTGCATTTCCACCAGTCAAAGAGGAATGGGAAGAGCCCGAACCAGCTGCGCACGCAGCGGCATTCGAGACACTATTGGCGTCACCCGGATTTGTCAGGTCGGTGGTACGCAGCGTGGAATTGCCCGTCGTGTTTGACCATTCGCAACAAGGATCACCCAGTTCTTGACCGTTGGTCAGACCATCGCCATCCGAGTCCTGTTGACATAGCTCTTTGGTCCAGGTCTCGCCGGCTTTGTCGAAGGCCTCGCCAAATGCATTGAGCGGACCACTTCCTTCTTTGTTCTTGTGCCCGACGGAAGGAACGCCCGGAACATTGAATCCGTTGGGAATCCTAGCACGATACTGGGGGAATGCTTGAACCAGCATGGCATGCAAAACTGCAACCAACGTCACGCACAGCACACGCGTTGAGAGCACAGTCATAGCTTTGATGGTGGTTGATTGTTCACGAAGCCGCGAAGTCACGACGAATACGATTCTCCCAACCGAAGGCAAATCGCCAAATGCCACCTTCCCTGACCTGCATCTCACCTCGCACTCTCGCCAAGATGCGACGGCGCAATGGAAATTTGGAAGAAGAACTTGCAGAAGAATCTCCATTTTGTAGCAAGTCAGAGCTTCAATCACGTCACTGCGTTCAAGTATCTTGCACCAACGTGCTCCTTCTGATTGGACTACCATCGCAGACCTCCTCTGACCCCTATGGGTCTTGAAACGTCCCAAGTGCCAGAATCGTGTCCAACGCTCTGAGCAGGAGCCAGCGAAAGCAACAACCCAAACGATCGCAGAAGAAGTAGATCAACACACTGAAGAACCGCACGTGAATGCCAGCACAGTAGGTGACTGTAGGAGAACCACCCATGAGCTTGGGCTTGTACCGTACGAGATATCAGTTGAAGGAGTGATGACCCACAGGGCTGTGACGACGGGTCTTTTGTCGCCGCGTGACGTCGTAGCTACTCCCGTTGGTTGTGGTTTTCTAGTTGCTTTTTATCTGGGTTGGATCATCAGCGTGCGGCGCAGTTGGCCCTGCGCATGGATCGGTGACCGGTCTTGAGTGCCCATCCAAAGTCCTTCGGGATTGGCTGGGAATAGATCTTGAAACGACGCGAAAAAAGAACGAGTGGTGGCGGGTGGCGGGTGGCCGACTGGCTGTGGGACATGCAGGGTGTGTTGGCCAGTTTGAAGCTGGGAAAGTGCTTTGAACAATGGAACGAAAAACTGGCGGCATTCCATTCTCGTTCCGACGCTGCCTGTTCGCTTGGGGATGGACAGCTCTCCCAACGCTGCCTCACCTTTGAAGAGCACGCATCACCTCTTGTGGTCGGTACCGACATGCAGTTCGACCTGGATCAGCTGAGCTGAATGGTGATCTTTGGAAGCTCTCCAAGAGTGGCTATCATTGTAAGGATGTTGGTGCGAAGGAGCCTGATGGCCTGCCTTTTCATTGACAGCGACGAAAGAACCTGACAGCAAGAGAAGGATTGGTGCGTGTGGAGGTTTTCGCCAGCGCTGCATCGTAATGTGACTCATGGGACGAATGGTCGCTATGATGAAGTGGTTCACGTCGACACTGATGCGGTGGAGTATAATGGGAACGTCATGTGGAGTTCTGACCACAAACTCGGGCGCTATGTAAACATGGCATGGCATGTGGCGTTTTCTGACCGGGGGAGGATAAAAGTGGGTCAAATGGAGTTTATGTTCTGCTGCAAGCAGCATTACTCTCCTATTTCTGACGATGGCGATGCAGGAACGGAGAAGAAACGAAAGAATCGCGCTCTTGGACTAGTGGGTTCTCCATCTTGATCGCTTGTCGTGTTGCAAGCTGAGACCATGATAGAGCTTGTCCTCCAAGCACAAGTTACAATATGTTCCACCAGTTCCAGTTGATTGCCTGGAGCTATTGCACTCGTCGTGTGTGCTTTCTGTGGGCGCATCTCGAAGACTTGGCCCCCGAGACAAGTGTGTTCATGGTGGGCTCTACAACTCGTTCATCTCGTTTTGTCTGCTAGGAAACCTATGAACCCACGGTGAGCACGCACGAGGTACCCAAGCGTACCTCGTGCGTGCGTTTCATTCCTCTAATCGTCTTTGGTTCACCAACTTCGAGTGCTTCCATTTCCAGAGTTTCCAGCTGCGCACAGTCGTGATCAACCTGTTGGCGTATTCGACTGCAGCATCAAGCGCAGTGGGAACAAGTGTCGAAAGGAATGCGAGCGCTTCGCATGAAGCAGGAGTAGAACTCAGTAGATTTGATCTGGTGTTTCTCCAATAGGAATGGATCTCCATGTGGTGGATCAAGGCAAGTCGACGGGACTCACAAGTGCACTCACTGATCGTCTCAAATGCCAACACTTTTGCTGTATGGGTGGTTTTACACGGTTATCCATTGTCACATTCAAGCTACAAGCTACACAAGAGACGTTTAGCACACCTTGACGACGATCTTGCCACGTGTGCGATGGTGCATGCTATCGTCAAACGCGTCTTTGATCTGTTCCAGAGCGTACACCGCATCGACCAACGCTTTGATCTTCTTATCGTCCACCAGCTTTGCGATTTGCTCCAACTGCGTGCCATCCGATCGTCCAAAGAACGGTTTCATGCTGAAGTCCACGTTGGTGCCTGGTGCTGGCTGGTAGCCTTGGACAATGGACACAAATCGCCCGTTGCCCTTCTTGATCACTTTCGCAACGTCCGACAAGTCTCCTTCGGCACACGCATAGACCACATCGAACGAGTTGGGCTCCAACACCTCACTAAACTTCTCTTTGGTGTAATCCACCACTCGATCGGCACCCAGCGAACGCACATAGTCAGCGTTTCGCCCGCTGCAGGTCGTTGTGATGTGCGCACCAACCGAATGGGCCAACTGAATGGCCAGGCTTCCCGTGCCACCGCTTCCTCCAAGAATCAGCACTTTGTCATCGTGTTGCAGCTTGCCATGTTCGAACAAGGCTTGGTAGCTGGTCAGAGCCACCACGGGAAGCGACCCGGCTTCTTCAAAGCTGACAGTTGTCGGCTTGAGCGCCACCAGAGATTCCTCGGTCGCGAAAAACTCGGCAAACGTCGACACCGTTGGGAAAGTCGCCATCGCAAACACTTCGTCGCCGACTTGGAATTTGGTCACTTTGGAACCAACAGCTTCCACGGTGCCAGCGACATCAAAGCCGGCTTTGACTGGATTGGACGGAGATGGCTTGGCGTCAAAGACAGCCTGCGTGTACCCCATGATGATCTTCCAATCCACTGGGTTCACACCCGCAGCATGCACTTTGATCAACACTTGGGTGTCGCTGATGGTCGGAATGGGAAGAGGTCTATCCACTTGCACGACGTCGGCAGGGTTGCCGTATGCTTCGTACGACACGGCGCGCATGGTCTTGATCGATTCGGTCATTTGGAGGCTGGGGAGGATGGATGCGCTCAACAAGAGAGAATTGGAAATGAAAGAATAACCAACGCGCTGCACGCCAAGTTGCAGGGTCTGCTGGAGTTCCACCTTGTCTTCAAGAAGCGCTTCCGAATGCCGGTGTAGCCCAATGGGTTATGATCACACCTTCGCTCTTGTTTGGCGCGAGCCTCACGGTGCCATTCATCCACAAAGGATCAAGCAGCCGACACCGTGCGATCGATGGAATCTGGCCCGAGCGTACCCATCGGAGGTACCCATCCGACTGCCGACTGGGATCGAAGGTGCATGGGTACAGAGGTAGGAGTTGCGTCGTGGTGGGCCATGGGACCTTGGGTTCATGTGATTCTCTTCTCCCAATGGATCTCTCTGGTCGACGGAAGAAGACTATCATGCCATCCCAACTGCCTGCCATCTCTGGTACCGTAGTCTGGCACAGTTGTGCAAAAGCTGGGCAGCGCATTCGTCGTTTTTACTTCAGCCAGCGCACGCCATAAGTTTGCTGAGCTCTTGCGCGATCGCCGTGCGTGCTGGCTCGGCACCACAGCGAACTCGACCATCGAGTCCATCGTCGTTGCTCCACCTCAACACCGCAGAACCTGGAGGAACACCGCAAGCTCCCATCTGCGCCGGGCAACTTCCATTTTCTCACTTGTCGCCAGCTGGATTCAAAAGCAAGCGGATCGGCGTTGAATCAGAGCACCCATCATTAATTGCCGCACAAGCGAAGTGTCATGACTTGTCCTCTGGCGCTGGGTTGCACCAAAGAAAGCGTGGATCGACAGCGGCTGCTGTACACATGTGATTCCTGTACCCAGCCAACGTGTCTCGCGAATCCGTGTTGATGCTCTGCACACGCTGTCATCGAGCACGTGGGGCAACGCCATGAGATTCGGCAATCTCACAGCCAACAGATCGGTTTAAACACCTCAACCCATTCTGCTCCGCTCAAGCCATCATGACATCCCAAAAACACGTCACAGCCAAAACAACAGCATTATGACTTCAGCATCTTTGCCAAAGGTGACTTAGCCTTCCAGACACCGACGCAATCCATGGGGCAGGCCACGAATCTCTCCTTAGAGACTCCACGACCCCAGGGCCTAAGCTGAATGCAATTGCTCACTTGCCTGATGATGGCAAAGGAGGAACGAGGAAATCCTGGAGAAGGACCGAAATGCGCTGTCTGCAGCTCGTCCGTTACTTGGCAGGTGGCAAATCCATTCTCAACAGTCTTTTTGGAGGCGTTTCATCGTCAGACACTTGAATCTGATTCGCCTGGATGACGACAGCATCCATCGACCGCCACGACACAATTGGCGATGACGCCGCGATGCCTCCCCAGCGAGTATTTCGCCTCGAATTGCCCAGTCGGGTGTTCATTCTGGTTTGGTGGATCGTTCTGGTGCTACGTGGATGTGAGACCGCGTTCTTGATGGCGGTGGTGGGGCTGTACGATTGGTTCCTTCATGCGGACTACGGGCTTGCGTTGCTGCATATCTTTGACATCCGCATGAGCGACGCCGCGTTGATCAAAATGAACTGGCACATTGGTTCGGTGGCGGTCGGGACCGTTGTCCTGATGCTGCGCAATATCATCAACTCTATCCGCGCCAGACGAATTGTATTCGCCTCGAGCACCAGTGAGCCCCCGAGCTCAGCATCAGATCCAACGACACCTGCTTGGAATCGCAGGGTACACCGAGTCTGGACCATTGGGACCCATGCAATCTCTTTCGGGGTGGCTCATACGATCTCTCCGTTTCTCAGCATCAATGGAAAGTACTTTGACGCCTTTTTTATCTGCAAAGAATTCGCTGAAGTGGCCTCCCAGGCGTCCCAGGCCTTTCAAATGGCCAAACTCAACGGCAACCGCTGGATCAACAATGTGTTTGTGAGCATGATTGTGCTCAATTGCTTCTCGACACCGCTGGTCTGGTGGCTGGTTCCCGAGGAAAAAGTGGCGCTGCGACGCATGGCGGATGTCTTCACCAGCGCGTTTCTCAACTTTTGCAACTCCGTGGTGATCCCACTGATCATCGTCATGCCGTACGTGCGCACCTATGACCCCCGCATCGGGTATTTCCCCGAGAAATACACCTACGATGACGTTTGGTTTGTCAAGGCCGTCAGCGAAAACCAGCAGCTTCTGATCACCTCGGTGCCAGACTTCGTGATCACCATAATCCCCCATGTGAGTCTCCTGATGACACTCTGGGTCTGTGAGAAGACAGTCTTGCGATCCCCGCCAAAACAAGCCATTCGAACCGTTGCGGTGATACCGTCTAGTGGTGTTGATCACACCGGCACAGCCTTCAGCCAACCGGCAAGCTCATCATTTGGTTGCCGTCAAATCCAGCGTTCGCCACCCTCGGCATTGAACCGGAAGTGCGAAGTTTTGTTGCACAACCTCTTGTGGATGATCGGTGTCGCAGTGCTCGGCATTCACTTGGCGGCCCAGAGTCCCGGCGAAGTGACTGGCTGCAAGCTGGTGTCAACGCCTTGGTTTGCTTCAACGACTTCTTTGTCCTGTGTTGTCATGAATCTGAACTGCCATCGCCGTGGGATCAATGGCTCCAAAGGCGAAATCGAGCGAGTGCTCCACCTGTTGAACGGTGACACGCTTTCGTATCTGATCCTGTCGCACTGTCCACGACTCGAAGTCCCCGACAGCTTTCGAAAGTTTCGCAATCTCAATCAATTCGAGATCTACAACTCGACGCTGATTGAATGGAGCAAAGACAACGCGATCAGTCAGCACGCACAGCCGGCCATGTATTTCTTTTACTTGATTCGTAGCAATCTCACGGGTGGCTTGCTTCCAGATGGACTGCAGGATGAAGATATGCCCGAGACTCTCGCCGAACTGCATTTTGTGCAGAGCAATCTGTCCACTCTTCCCGTTGATCTTCATGAAAAATGGCGGAACGTCGCAGGGCTTTATCTGGAGTATTGCGCATTCACCGAGTTTCCGGCCACCATCTACCACATGCCCCATCCGGAAAACCTCTTGTACCTGACCGCCGATCCCATCCAAGTGATTGATCAAGACATCTTTGCATCCGAGGTTTGGGAATATGTCGACTTTTCGCAGACGCCGCTGACTTCGCTGCCAAATCAGACCAACGGCACCATGGAGCGTTTGCAATGGCTTGTTTTGGAATACACCCAGCTGGAAGACGTGCCCGAGTACATCCAGCAGTGGTTTCTTGCACGCGTGCAAGCTGGTCTCGACGTCACCCACAGTCTTCTTGGTAGTCCGTACTGCAGCAAATCCGTTCAAAACCCAGCTCAACAAGACTATCAGCACCAAGTCTGCGACAGAGGTCCTGCCCCAATGTCATCATCGTATCCATTTTCCATCATGGAACCTCAACGACAATGGTAGCGCAGACAGAGACCAACGGGTTTCTACAGCAGTCGTTTTGAAGAATCGTTGCAGTGAGAGTCAAACGATCATCATTTCCGCTGTCTGAGACCAGTGCGCATCATCGGCTTTTTGGGTCGCAATGAGGTCAAGGTGGTGAGCAACGTTGGTGCAAATCGAAGCGAGACATACACTCAAAACCTGGTTGAATAAATAGCCAGAAGAAAGCAGCTCTCTACACTCGGTCACCATGCACGCGAAAGCGATAGATACATGTATTGGCCGAACTGCCGTAGTTGGACTGAATCTCGATGGTGATGCCATCCACAGCCACCGGTGGGTTCTGTCGGTGACCATCAAGTACGTCAGTGAGAGTTCGTTCTGACATAGAACGCCACGCGTATATTCACCACTCACCTGCCCGACCAAATCGAAGGACTGCGAGGCGTTGGATCCTTTGATGTATGTGAAATTGCCCATCAACACTCTGTGAATCGTGTCATCGTCCACCACAAGACCCTGTTGGTTGATTACAAGGAGACAAGTGTGAGTTCAAAGGTGAGCAGGGAGGACACCACACGAATCGACGTACCCAAATGTTGAATCGCTTGGGGGTGGTCGATGCATCCAACAGAGTTGCGTCGATCAGATGGTCCACTGTCACGGAGGACGCAACGATGCGCCTGGCGAACCGCACCGACAAGCGACCTTTGGCTCCTCCAAAACACCAGCAGCTCCCCATTTCCATTGTCTCTGACAAAGCCGTTTCTGCTCGTTCATTGTCGCGCAAAAGCCACCAGTCTTCTCGTCGATCCGTCCACCAACCACCGAGTAGCGAGCCCATGAACGAAGAGGAAGCGCTCGCTGACACGGACGTGAAAAGATCGTTTGCTTCCTGGCCCATCAACACGTCCACAAGCCAATCGACATAGCCGCTTGATCGCAACAAGTCACTGTAGAATCATCCAAAGAGTACGTAGTTAGAGTGTATTGACACAATGACACAAGTTGTGACAAGTCCTGCACTCAACATCGCCGATCGGCGTTCACACTCACTGTTTGGAGTACACGACAGTCGCACCATGAACCAGAGCCGCGTGATCAGTGGTGCCGTGCTTCTTCGCCTCAATCTGCCTAAGTGCCTGCTCCACGATCGGCATCATCGTTGACACTGTGGGTGTGATGGAAGTCCCAACAGCTTGGCCTTGATGATCTTGGCCTGGCAGAGTCGCCTTGATGGTTTGCACGGCTTCTTCCACAAGTCTCTTCATTCTGGTATCCAGCTGCTGCGTGGCCATGGCTTTCCATTGGTCCATTTCCCGCGTTATTTCGTCCTTCCACTGCGCTTTGATCTCGACCGTTTGTTGCTGGTGACTTGTCGACGTCGCCGTCATCACGGCTTCCTTGAGTGACTTTCGAATCATCGCGATATCTTGTTTTTGGGTCGACAATTCCTCCACAAGCGAGGCCTGCTGGCTTGAGGTCTCGTGCCCCAAACTCTCCATCTCAGTTGTCAATTGGCCCACTTTGTCTTTGATCTCGCCAAACTGCTTCTTGATCAAGCGATCAATGTGCACTGAAAGTGCACTTTTCGAGTCGACAAGGTTAAACTTTTTGGATTGCTCCTGGTTGGCTTCGCGGATACTCTGAGCAAGAAGACGCAGCATTTCGAGGTCCCGCTCTTGGCTCTCCAACGAGTCTCGAAGCGAGGCCATTTCGTGCTGCATAGTCATCATCTTGACGTCCACAATCTCTTGCACAATGGACTTTAACATGCCTTTCTCCATGCCCCCGAGCGAGGCAGCAGAAGTGGGCGGCGGTTGGTGGGTATGGGTCTTCAAGTACGCCGGAGTCGTGCGAATGGCCGAGAGCAAGTGCTGCGGAAAGAACAGCACGGCGAAGCACACGCCAATGAGTGGTAGCAACACGTACATCAGGCTCATGGCCATGGATAAGTTCCAGAACGAGAGGCGCTGGTGGTAGTCACAGACAAGAATTTTGATCTACAATCAGCTTCCGCTTGCGCGAGAGACAAAGAGAAACACACAAACCCATAGTTTGCGGACGATTCGCGACGTTTTCTTCATGCGAAAGACTTGAAATGGACGCAGGAGACCTATTGCAAGCGCAGTTCGTCACCTCTCCTGCCAGCAAACACCATGAGCTAGAGGTGGCGTACCGAGCCAGAGACTGCCAAAGAGTTTGACCAACGTGTCCATCCAGTAGTGGAGATAGTACTTGCGCTTTGCATTGGAGGATGATCGTTGATGTCGCGGGTTCGAGTGATCGTCACCTTCTTCTTCTTCTTCTTCTTCTTCTTCTTCTTCTTCTTCGTCGTCGTCGTCGTCGTCGTCGTCGTCGTCGTCCTCTTCTTCCTGTTGCTGGTGATCGTTCTCTCGATAGTCTTCGTCTTCTTCCTCTTCGTCGTCCCCTTCGGCCACTTGTGCTGCACCACTGCGTTCCCTTCGCTCTTCCGAGTGAGTAAACAGCGAGCGGCCCGTGGCGCCAAAGCCGCTTAGCGCACTCCGTCGACTGCGGGCAGCTGGTGGCGCCAATGCAGCAGAGGCAGCAGCAGGAGAAGCAACGTTTTGCAGAGGCGGTCGAGAGTGTTGGTCTTCGCGCACCGGCGAGGATCGATCGGCGGCGAGTCGACTGGACATACGAGGAGACAGCGGCGTCGAAAGTTCTCTCTGGGCCGAAGACGAACGCAATGCGTAGCGACGCCGACGGCTTTCGTCCATTGGAGAATGAATCCTCCTGATGATGGCGCGGGCTTTGGGCGGGACAATGACAAATGGGACACGGATAGAAATAGAAATCGATTGGATTTCTAAAAGTAGAAATAGAAACAAGTGGAGCGATCCATTTCTAAAGCCATTACATATCCCGTTTGGATGACGGATGGATCAAGCAGAGGCGTCGCCATTGGCGGCGGTGTTGCCGTCTCTGGACCACCATCTGAGCAATGGCAAGCAGCGCCAGCAAAGCAACGAGAAGCCAACCGCTCGACCAATCAGCTGGTTCATTTGGAGACGAAGAGGACCGCCGATGCAATGCGTCCCATGCGGCATCTATGACAATCCATCAACAGAGAATGGAGTCAGACCCCACCCCCGCCCGCCTGCCCGATCAAAGCACTCGACCGCCTGGCTGCGGGTCAGACCTGGCAGCACACAGAGGTTAACACCCTGAATCTGCTGTAGTTGGGCTCGTGGATTCTGGCATGTACTCTGGTTGATCTCCGCATTGAAGACGCGCAAGGAGTCAAACAGCGCAATGTCACGGCGCGCAATCTCGAAGGACTGAATCGGGTTGTGGAGCAAGTTGCTGATAACCCACAAGACACACACGATGGTCAGCCGATCAGAAGAGCAAACTGATGTCGTTGCTTACAGTTCGGTCAGCGTGGATGGGAATTTGACGCCTCGGATGCCGGTGATCTGGTTGTTCTGAAGGCTTCTGCTCGGAATTCACAGTCGATGGAACCAATCATGCAGAGCATCCCGTGATTACTGCTCTGCATTTGATAGACACAGGCAAGCGCACGACATTTGACACTCACAAGACTTGGAGCATTGGTGGAAGCGTGAGGCTGATGAGCGCGCTGACTTGCATGGAATTGCCGAAGCTGCAACACAACCGTAGAGAAAAACGGGTTCAGTGGCATCCAACCACAACAGCCATTAATCCCAGCCGAGACATCGGTGTACAAGATTGAGACGTTCAAGTTGTCGATGCCATCAAGAGACGCGAGAGGCGCACCAGAGAAGTCACTTCAACAGAGCAACCAGCAACAAGTACCAAGACCCGTGAGCTGAACTCGGAGCTGCATGGGCCACAAGAGAGAGAGAGAGAGATGTACTGACAGCACTGCCAATGGCGGAACTTGGATCGATTTCAGGGTGGTCACGTCGGTGCTTGCCAAGGTCAGGACCTGGACACTGGGTGGCACATAGACGTCCGCAAGTGAAGAGATGGGGTTGTTGTCCAGATTTCTACACACAGAGACCCCGTGAGCTCAACGGCAACCAGAGAATCCGCTTTGGGATAGCATTCTTACAACAACTTGAGCTTGGCGGTCTCAAAACGCGGGATCTTGGTCAGTTGGGAGTCCTTCAAGGTTCTGTGACCGCAACGTATGTGAGAATTAGAAGGCGTCGTTTCTCTCTCTCTCTCTCTGCAATTGAGGCAGCCTCTGGATGCGTGGTTTCGTTTGGAAAGTCTTGTGACAAAGGCTGCACGGCAAACACGTAGGAACACTTACAGGGTTTCGAGCATCGGTGGAAGAGTGAGCTTGGAGAGCTCCTTCAACTTGCTGTGACTTGCATCACTGAACTTCACGCAGGAAAACGATGAAAACATGTGACGAAGACATGCAACTGACCAGGTGGTTCGCACAATGACGTGACGTTCAACTCCTCGAGTCCATCCAGTGACGTGAGCGGTGACCCAGCAAGCTCGCTAAACAAGAACAACCAACAAGTCAAAGTTATGGCAACGATCAACCCACCAACCAGCAGATCCACTTGAGAATCACTGACAGCACTCGAAGGGGTGGTAGATTGGTCCCTTTCAAGCTGATCACATCAGTGTTTCGCATGTGCAGTTCCTCGAGACCGGGCGGCACGTAGACATCCGCAAGAGATGCGATCGGATTGCCGCTCGCATCACTGTTTACAGAGCATCAAGGGAAGTCGTAAGTTGCGGAACGACTGATTTAGTTGGCATTCTATTGCTCCAGTCATGACTCACAGAGAATTGAGGCTTTGAGTCTCGAACAGCGGGATCTTTGTCAGCTGGTTGTCAGTCAGAGACCTGTGGACTCAGCAATTGATCAGCGACATAGCATTGGTGAGTTCGCATGAGATGCATCGACAACTGACTCCTTGATGAGCATTTTCGCTTTGAAGGGTAAGTGATCACTTGAACCGGTGGACTCACAGGTGTTCGAGCATCGGTGGAAGCTTGAGGTTGGCCAGTTTCTTCAGTTGGATTTGATCTGCTCCACTACAGACGCAAAAGGCAGTTCCATATGACGACGACATTTGGCCACAACACAGCATGAAAACGGATCGCGTACAAGGTTGTGACGTTGAGCTGCTCGAGTCCATCAAGTGAGGCGACTGGTGAACCTGAAAGATCACTTTGAAAATCGGTCAGCCGGCACACCACACAGAGCGAATGGCACAGTGGTAGAGTACTGACAGCAGTTCAAGCGGCGGAAAGCTAGCTCCTTGCAAGCTGGTCACATGTGTGTCTTTCAAGATCAGCTTTTTCAAAGTGATTGGGACGTGGACATCAGCGAGCGAAGCGATCGGGTTGTGACTGATATCACTGTGAAGCACACAATTGAACGAGTTGGTGCATCAACAACTGATTGGATTCCGCGCGGTCACTTACAATATGGATAGCGTCGTGGTCTCAAAAGACGGGATCACAGTTAGTTGGTTGTGGCTGAGATCCCTGTGAAGTGACGTATGGCATTGGGCATTGGTAAGCAACAAGTCAACTGTCAGCCAGGAGTTGTTCAGAATCCGTGTGACAAGATAACGACGACGAACTCACAGCGATTCAAGCATTGGTGGAAGCTTGAGGTGTTCGATGTTGTTCAGCTGGATGTGAGATGCAGCACTATCGAACCACAGACAAGCATTTGTTCAGTGACTGCGGCACTTCTTGGAGAAATCGAAACAGCCCGTCGGCTTCCCACAATTCTCGGGTCTTCAGTTGGTCGAGGCCGTCAAGCGACGCAAGAGGTGCTGATGAGAGATCGCTACCAATGAGTGCGTCAGTGCGATCCTTGCACTCAACAAGTCGGAAGTGTGTGTGTGAGAGAGAGAGAGCATTACGAACATTGAACCGAGAGGAGGGAGCTTGGCGCCCTTCAAGCTGGTCACTTTGGTATTCTGAAGCATTAGACTGAGGAATTCGGTGGCGTCTGAGGTCAGCTTGATGTCCGCAAGCGCTGCGATGGGATTGTTATTGAGGTTTCTGCAGCAAATGCAAACACAGCGAGTCAAAAAGTGCTGGCGAGCAACTGAACTCTACGGTCTGTCGAAATCTTACAAGGAGATCAAGTTGTTGGTCTCAAAAGGTGGGATTTGGGTCAGTTGGTTGTCACTCAGATCTCTGCACCACAGGGACATGACATAGTACCCATGTGAGTTCGCATTCCTCGCCGTCCACCGGATCACGCAGCGTTTGAGCCTCTCAACAGATCAGTGACTGTGGCGTCCAGTTCTTTGATGGCCAAGGTCGTAATGTTCTTGGACGACGCATCGACGTCGATTGAAGGAAAGAGGTGCTCCTGGTCATCGAAGACGATGGGCAGTTGTTCACTGCAGCCATGACGCAGGTCGTCCTTGTGGCCGACGATCAAATCGTTGAAAAGCGTTCGGTTGATGCATTGCAGAGCCATTTACAAAGCGCAAAAGTTTGAGGAGCAGCGCGCGTAAAGAGCCCCACAGATCCAGAATGGCCGGGTTATTCACGCAAGGGATGTCCATGGAGGGCATCATCTATGGATGGTCGCGCATTGTTGACGATGTTGATGACCTGCACAAAGATGATGAACGATCATCATCAACACTTGGGACGCCAAAACGGATTTCCGAGGGTTTCAATTTGTAAAGGTGACAAAATGCACCACATCTTCCAGCAAACTGAATTCAACTTTTCTATGTCTAGTCGAGTATTATATTCCACAGTTTTGTATGATGCCAACTAGGGATCTTTCAATACATTGTAATAATCGATACAAGGTTTGGCCTCCATGAACCTAATCCATCCTAACAGTTGATTTCAACGTACTTTACCACTTCACAAGCAAATAAACCAATTGAACCTTTGAATTTCGATCCCTTACACAATCGACATTGTTTGGCTTCTATTCATCTACGCTGAAAGATTATTCTTTCCAACAGTTGAATAAACCCCCCAATCGGATAGCCCTGTCTACACAGCATCCAGGAGCATGCGCATTTGTTGTCTGCTCGGGAGCCGCTGCTGGTACTCACTCAGTCGCTTTGCTTCCATGCAGCTGATCTTCGCCCTTTGGGGAGTCCAATGCACGGGGGCGTTGGGCTCCTCTCTTGGCTGGTGGTCCTGTGGCCACAAGACGTTTTCCCTGCAAAAAGAGGTCGTGTACTTGTACTGGGCGGAGAGGGATGCCCGAGGTGATGAGAGTACATGCACACGCACACATATTACATGCCTTCACGGATCTGCTGCTAGCTGCTCGCTTGCTACCGGGGTGGATTCCTGTTCCTTTTAGTCTTCGACTGCCACTTGGACCACCAGTTTGCCCCGCACATGGCCCTCCATGCTCTTTAGCAGCGCCTGTGGGATCTCGTCCATCTGGAACGTCTGCTCCACGTGCAACTGGAGGATGTGGTCGTCAATGAACTCGCGCATTTCGTCCAGTTGATCGCCGCGTGGTTCGGTTACCATGCAAATGTACTTAAAGTCCAGTCCTTCGGGCGAATCGAACGCCGAGTTTGCTACAATGCTGACGAACCGCCCCGTCTCCTTGCGAACCATCCGGGAAATGGCTTGTGGTGAAGTCTGGACACAGCCAACCACCAAATCGAACGAATTTGGCTCCAAGACTTCGGCGAAGTGCTGCTTGGTGTAGTCCACGACTTCATCGGCGCCCAACGAGCACACGTATGCTACGTTATACTCACTGCACGTCGTCGTCACATGTGCACCCATGTTGTGCGCCAGCTGGATGGCGATGCTGCCAGTGCCACCACTTCCACCGAGGATCAGCACCCGCTCACCACGCTTGATTCGACCATGGTCATACAGCGCTTGGTGGCTGGTCAAGGTGACAAGCGGAAACGCGGCAGCTTGGTCGTGGCTCAACGTGTCCGGCTTTGACGCCAACAAGTGTTCTTCTGCCACAAAATACTCGGCAAAGGATCCAACGGTCGCGAACGAAGCCACCCCGTACACCTGGTCGCCTTGTTTAAATTTTTGCACGTCCGGCGCCACGCGCACGACCAACCCAGAGAAGTCAAATCCGACTTTGGCTGGGTTTGCTGAGGATGGCTTGGGGTCATGGATGGATTTTGTCATCCCCTTGATTATCTTCCAGTCGGCCGGGTTGACGCTCGCGCTGTGCACTTTGATTAGAACTTGGGACGGTCCCAACGAAGGCACCGGCACATCGTCTCGGATCTGCACCACTTGATCCGGTTCACCAAAGTGCTCAAACACCACTGCGCGCATTGTCTTGGGAACGCTGCAACTCATTTGGCCTTCTTCTTGTTCTCGTGCAGCAAATCGCAGAGTGACAGTACCATCGCAAGCCAAAGCGCCAACGGTGGCATGTTACCCATCGTCTAGTCCCAGTTCGCCTGGGACAAAGCTGCGGATTTGTCCAGTGTGTCATCGTCGCGTGGATTATTTGCACGAGGCCAAGTCAACGGTTAGTTCTTCAGATAGAATCATCCATCGTGAGGTACACAGCTTCGAAGGCTTGGTCTTCACGGCGCTCGTGTGCGTGTTGCTCGTCGTTTTCTGAGTCAATGGACGCGACACTCGAGTTCACATTGACGTTTGTCTCATCAAATGACACGTCGCAAACGTTTCGCGCACTTGGTGCCTTGAAGGGAAGAGGACCGAACCACCTCTTTCGTGCTCGCACCTGTGCCGGCAAAACTTGAAACACTTCGACATGCGTGCCCATTTGACTCAAGTGATGCACTCCGCAACGTTCGAGACAAAAATCATGAAGGAGCGATCCACGCTGCGATGTGAGCCATACAGCAATGCGCGCTGTGACGAGAATCTGTCCGCCATGACCCAGATCACCAACTTCATTGGCAATCACTTCACTCAACCCAGTGTACGTGGTCTTGCCGGTGATGGGATGTGTATCCGTGACGAGAGCTCCTTCAGCGTGCTCTTGGGCATCATGGATTCCCATCCGAACGCGAAGACCTTTGAAGATTGCTTTACCACGCAAACGTTCTGTCTTGACCGATGCAATACCACATTTCCCGAGCCTTTTGGGCCATTTGGCTTCCAATAACTCGAGTTGCGCTTCGATGCAGTATTCCACGGCGTCCTTAATCGTTGCAAATGCCAACTGAAAGGCATCGCCCACCGTCGTGATCTCATAACCCCTGCATTTCATCAGCAGTGTCCGCAAGATCTCGTCGTGCAGTTCGTTGGCGGCACGCATGAGACTTCCATCGCCGATGGCCCACAGTGCACTCGAAGACTCGATGTCGGTGAACACAAACACGGGATTACGCTTTGGCGCCGCCACAATCGCAGGGTCTGCGCCACTTTGACTTCTGCCACCTCCATCGTCTGAGGCAACAAGCCCCTGCAACTGATGCTCGAATTGTGCAACGTACACTTTTGGAATCCACGGACGCAAAGAACGCACAACACAATCCTGCGAGCAGCCCATCACAAACGCCAACGCCATGCCCAGACATCGAAACAACAGTGTGCTGGACCCAATCAACCAGATTGGTGCCGTCTCCACGTCTTGTTGCACCAGCAAATACCATATCGAAAACACTTGAAATTGCAACGAGAACACGCTAAACACCACCAACAGCCGCTTCAAGCGCACATACAACGGCGACGGTCGGATTTCGCCATGAACACTTTCCATCTCTCGTCTTTTGCACTTGAGGTACACGATGCACCACGCAAACAGTAGCAGCGCTAACAATTGGGTGCACTGAAGCAAATTCGCAACCACGAGAGTGTGGGCATTGTATCCGTCGTTGACCACCGTGTTTGAGATCTGTAGCGCCACAAACAGTAGCAAACCCACGAAAACTGCCGCATTGTATCGACGAATCACCAGTTGTTCTCTGTCGACGCCTCGATCCATCGTCACTTTGGCCAAGTGAAACAATTCGTAGGTCATGGGGAAGAGCCACAACGTCATGCTCATCAGTGCCACATCGCGTGCTAGAATGGTCCCAATCAATCTCCAGTCGCTGATGGTTTGGGCATCCGCCACGCCACGCATGCCCATGACATCAAAGCGCTCTTCTTGCTGTTGCCACTCGGCTTCATTGAGACCCTGGGCTGCACCGGAGTAATCGGAAGGCGACTCGAGTCCAATCAACAACAAAGCTGAAAACAACCCACGAAAGAAATTCCAGAACGCCGCCGAACCAAAGAACATGAGCAAAACAAAGTGAACTGCTGAACTGTTTCGTGGCCGCGGTGGCAAATGGGCCGGTAACGCGGCACTGCGTCGACCAAAGGCTTTGAAACATGGTGAAGTGGTGGGTGTGGTCGACGAAGAAGATAAAGAACGAACCGCAAAGGATAGTCGCCAGACGATCCAAGAGCACGAAAGACTCGAACCCACGGACGCAATCAAGTACACCACACTCCATTCGCGCATGATGCTTGGAATGATGAAGAATGGCACAAGCAGCATTGTCGCACGTCCTGTCCCACGAACTTGGGGGGCGTCCCACAGGATCGACAGAACAGGTCATGAATCGGTGTGGATATATTCAAACACACAATCAAAAGAAATGGAATGTCCTTACACCTGGGTGGACCATTCGGGCGTGTCGATCTTTCTTCCACTTGCGTCATAGATCTCATACACCACCTGCATCTCTCTCGTCATCAAATCCACTTCAAAGATACCAATGCCATTGTTGGCGGTGAAATACACCTTGTTCGACTGCTTTGGAGCGTTTGGGTCGCCTTTTCGAGGCACCGCACCACCACCGCCGACCAAGAAGTAGTTGATGTCGTTGTAGGTGACATACTGCATGTCGTGTTCATGGCCGGAGATGTAATTCTTGACCCCTTGGGCAGCGAATCTGGCAGCCAGCGCAGGGCGGTTGTCCGTGTCACCTCGCTTGCCATGGGAAAACACGTGATGGTGGCCCAAAACGATGCGTGGGAACTTGGAGGCCTTGATTTCTTTGTCCAGCCACGCATACTGCTCACTCTTGAGCTTCTTGGTATCCAGCAGCACCAGACGAAGTGATCGGCCTTGATCACCACTTTCGATGTCGATAGAATAATAGTCGTTGGGCATGAACCACCACTTGGAACCGGGTTTGTTCGCGGTGGTGTACTCCACTTGGCTCCATGCGATGCCATGGTGATCGTGATTCCCCAGCGCACTGATCCACAAGGTATTGCTCTCTTCAATGCGATATCGGTCAAACCAGGTCGAAGTCCACTGCGGGTCGTCGACGTCCGTGACGCCGTCTTCGTAAAAGTTGTCACCAGCCGCCACGATGAAATCCAGTTGGTTGCGTTGGTTGTAGAGCGAGTCCACGATCGACTGGATTGGTGCACGGTTTTCTTGGGTGCCCCAATCTGCCGTCACCGCAAAGCGAAGCTTTCGAGACGAGCACTGCATGGAGAATCTACGTCCACTTCCTGTCGGATAATTGCAATTGTTGGAGGACGTCAGGGACGCTTCATCTTTTTCCGAGATGGTCGAGTTGACTTGGAGGTCGACGCCAGGTTGTTCTTGAGCCGAGCCCAGAGCTGGGAGCGAGAGAGCGCCCAGTGAAGAGAAGAGGAGCGTGAGCTTCATTTGCTAGCTTGACTGAAGAGACGAATCGCTCGATCGATGGATGGAGAAGGTCGCAAATACGAGAATGAATGGACTCGTAAAGTGAAAAGTGCTACCGCCTCCACAGCCTCCACCACGATGGGATTTGCCAGCGCAAAGACCAAACGATCAGGAAGCCCGAACATTTGACGCGAAATAGAACGTGCTCGAGTTGAAGACTTCAGGGGATTCCGCTTCATTCTCGCCAAATGACTTCCAATTGACTGCTTGAACACATTCTACGTTTGCACCAGCTGGGGCTGTCAGGTGTTTTCTGGTGCGGGGGATAGCGCGGTGCCATCTGTCACCTGCTGTGACCGATACCGTTGACAACCAAACGAACTTGAAGTTGAAACTCAATTGCGGTGGCTGGCATCGCTTGTTGGTGGGGAACGTGCCCTGCGACCCACCGAAGGAGATACAAAACGCGCATGGCAGTCAGTCCATTCGGGTGAAAAGGAGGATCAACCATCCATCCATCCATCGAACCATCCATCCATCTCTCAGCATCCTTCGTCAGGGCCAACTGCTGATGTGCTCGTTGCTTCTATGGGAATGGACAGCACTTGCGTTGGCTCGTTGACTTGTTGTTGACAGGGCGGATGCCACCCAACTTTCAACCTGCCAAATGGATGGCAATTCCGCAGTCATTGGCCAAAGGTCAGCGCTCCCACCCGGTCGTCCACCTCATGGCCTCGTGTCTTTTCGACCACCACAGCAGATCTCAAAACACGGTCTGATCAAAGCCCTCGTAGCCAAAAGACGGTGTCACATCCAAATCCGCGGCCCCCACCCTACAAGCCCGAGTGCTTGCACAGCGCAACGACCTGCCATCAACTCGCTTTGGTTTGTGAAAGGACTGACGGCAATTCACGTTATTCAACACTGCATTGGAATCGATGGTTGGTGGCTGATACTGAGGTTTTTTGCTACTCTTCCGCTTGCGAACCCCAAGGGTCGTGAATCGCTTGAGAGGAGGTACTTCGCCAGGTATGTGACGCTTCAATAGCCGCAGCGCTGCCACAAAGTGAATACAATCTAGAAATACCTCCATGGACACATCCACCGCCCAACCAGTTCGCTGCATCGACCACTTGATGGTTTCGTCGTGATTTGTCGCTCTGCCATCGGGACCACCATACTCGAGTATTCCATCGTTCGCTTCCGCACCGCCGCCATCGCCATCGCCATCATTCTCTTGCTGGAATTGGTCGTCGTGGATCCTTGCGGTTCCAGTTTCATGCACAGATTCAGGTTCAACCCAGCAGTCCAATGCATCCCCAAGAGTGCATTCCGCTTGCGTTGCACCTTCCCATCCCACCTGCTGGTTATGGTGAATGGCCTGCACCAATCATTTTGGACGGATCAGGCTACCTGCCGATGACGTCGACGCCGTGGTGCTGGCTGTCTCCCACCAAGTCCCCAACAGGAAGACCCCGAAGCGAGGGACGGTCCCTTGTTGGACAGGAGCAATGGAATCAGTGGAATCAGTGGAATCAGTGGAATCAGTGGAATCAGTGGAATCAGACCCACTGGATCTTTTTCCCCACTGAGGAGATCTCATTGGAGAATCCTTCCAGCAAGCCGCAAGCCGCAAGCTTGGTCTGATTCCACCCTCGTGCAGACGTCGATCTCTTCCAAATGCGCGGCGTCGTGTTCGAAAGCTACGGCGAACCGGACCAAGTGGTGCAAGTGCGCAGTGATTTGCCCATCCCCCAAGTGCTCTCCCAGGACGAAGTGTTGGTCAAAGTGCTCTTTGCCTCCATCAACCCGGCCGACTGGAAGACCATCAAGGGCCTGCGCCAACAGCTCAGCGCCAGCCGCCCGAGTGCACGGCGTCCCCATCGCGTGGGCTTTGACTTCTCTGGGGTGGTCTCCAAGGTGCCCAGGAACGCCACTCACGACTTTCGAGAAGGCGATCAAGTCTTTGGCTTGGCCGCCGACTTTGACGCGACCGGCACCTTTGCCGAGTACTTTGTGGCCAAAGCCCACTGCATCGCGATGAAACCACCAGAAATGAGCCACCAACATGCCGCGTCTTTGCCCGTCGTCGCCAGCACCAGTCTCCAGGCACTGTTTGAACATGGACTGCTGGAATCGGGCGAGAAAGTGCTCATCTTGGGCGGAACCTCGGCCACGGGGATCATTGCCATTCAGTTGGCCAACCGCGTCGGTGCCTTGATCACCACCACCTGTAGCGCCCACAACGAAGGTTTTGTGCGTGAATTGGGTGCCGATGAAGTCGTGGACCACAACCAGCAAAACTTTGCCGACGTACTGGAACCCCATAGCTTTGATCTGGTCTACGCATGCTGCCCGAGCCACCCACAAGACGTGGCCCGGGTTCTCAAACCCAACACGGGAAGATGTGTCAACATTGTGGTCGGTGGCGAGTACGAATCCGCGGAAAAACTGGATTTCCGCTACATCCCAATGCGTGCATGGCCTCGTGGGGACCAGTTGGCGAGAATCGTCGAGGAAAAGAGCATGGAGATGCCGATCGAGAAGGTGTATCCCCTGGAAGACGTGCGTGAAGCACTCGCGAGGAGTATGGAGGGCCATGTGCGCGGCAAACTGCTGCTGAAAGTTGCGGATAAATGAGAGAATCGCAGTCAGAGAGAGAGAGAGAGAGAGGAAGAGAGGATGGGAAGCGGACAAAAGGTGCTGATCGTGGGCGGGAGTTTGTGCGCACTCGGAATCCCCGCAACGTTAGCAGACTCAGTATCATCGGACCTGAACGGTTAGTGTGTAAATTTGCATCGTGTTAGCCCTTGTTGTTACCACCTTCTTGGTTATACGCCGTTGCAACTGAACCAGATTCCGGCGTTGACTCGCCATCATCATCGGCAGACTCTTCTTCCTCGTTCTCATCTTCGTCGTGATTGTTTACCACCGCATACGCAGCGAATGCTTTCGGCTGGTTGATCGCCGGCTCACAATTCTCTGACCCATCCTCCCCCTCATCGGCGTCGTGGTCGTCATCGTCATCGTCGTAATCGTACCCGATATCCCCTCCAAAATCAGCACCCCCGGCTTTGCCGATGCCGCCGTCATACCCACAGTCGGCCCATCCAAAATCTGCGTCGGGAGCTATCAAGTTGCCATGGCCGCTGTTGCCATTCTCTCCACCCACACCGTCGTCTTCTTCCGCGCTTCCCCAGTCGCCGTCTTCCCAAAGACTATCTGCAAAGCTCTCGTGCACACTGGGTCTTTCGTGATGACCTGATGGGTGATCGATAGCGACGGTGCCTTGGTTCCAGCAGAGCGCAGCATCGGTGGTACCATCACCAAGGCTTCTCCGCGGTGCCACTGCTACCTGATTCATCGCCGTATCTCCGAGGCTTTTCCGTGGCGCCAGAGCCGGCGTGGTTGCATCAAGAAGCTCAGGAAACAGTACCGAGTTGATGTCATGCACAAGCGATGGATTCAGCTGCAGTTCTTTCATGAGCTGTTGAATGCGCCTTCTCGACTTTTTGCGGATTTTCTCTGGATTCCCGGCATGGTATCGACCAGCCTGGGGCTTTGGTGCTTTGTCCAGCGCAGTGGACATGAGGCGCAAGAACCCCGCGACCTTTCGCGCCCGCACTGTTACAACCTCAACAACTTCAACAACGACAACGCATCCAGCGACAGACAAGTACACTTGAGACGATTATGAAATGACTCGATCCTCTCTCTCTCTCTCTCTGTCTCTCTCTCGTCACGTGATGAACTCACCTTCCAAACTACTGCTGGTGAAACCACATACAAGTTGCTGCTTGAGCAAGCACCTCAGAGAGTCGTCTGAAACATTTGGACGTCCAATTGATATCCGTTGCGGTCGTAAATCTCAAGCCACGTCTTCATGGTGCCGGCCTGCAAGTCAATCTCGTGCACGCTCATGCCGTGGTTGGTCGAGTAGTACACTTGTTCTGCTCTGCTACGATGCTTGGGGCGCCGAAGCCCCGCACCGCCGCCTCCTACCAAGAAATAGTTGACGCCCTGGTGGGTCAGGTACTGCATATCGTGCTCGTGGCCACAGATGTAGTGCTTGACACCGGCGTCACTGAACTTGGACGCCAGGTGTTTCATCCCGCCATTGTCGCCTCGAAAGCCATGGGAAAACACATGGTGATGGCCAAACACCACTTTGTAGCTGCTCGAGGCTGCCGTCAATTGCGTGTCGAGCCATTCCTGCTGTTCGCGGCTGAACTTTTCCGTGTCCAACATGATGAATTGGAGCTTTCGAAAGCCCATTTTGAGGGTCACCGTGTAGTAATTGGCCGGCAAGAACCAGTACTTGGCGCCCTGTTCATTCGAGGTCGTGAACTCGACTTGGGCCTGGGCGTTGCCATAGTGATCGTGGTTGCCTAGCACCGGGAACCACAACAGATTGAGCGACGACACCTGATAGCGATCGAACCACGTGCTCTGCCACTGGTCATCGTCGACGTCGTGCACACCGCGTTCGTAAAAGTTGTCGCCGCCAGTCACGATGAAGTCAAGTTCGGACCGCTTCGCCAGAAGGGAGTTTGCGATGGCTGCGGTTGCGCCACTTCCGTGTTGCACGCCGTAGTCTGCGAGCGTCGCGAAGCGAATCTAGCGTTGCAGAGGAAGAGATCAGCACGCGAGGCACTTGTTTGCCATCATCCCAAGCAGCGCAGCACCTTGTGAGGCGGGCATGACATCTCGAAATTGCGATCACTTCCACTTGGGTTGCTACAACGAGACCAAATGGGCGAAAAATACTCGCCGCTGCCTGAAAACTAGTGAAAATCCAGCGCAAGAACAACACAAAAGATCCACCCGCATGCATCAGCGCATACAAAGCCATCCTATAACCCCATGCGTACAAGACAGCAAACTCACCAGCAAGCGCCAAACTAGTTGGAGGTTCAGCAGACACAACAAGCCCAGCAGAACCTGATCAAAGCGACGAACATGTTCGGGATTGCGTGGAATCAACGCACTGAACTCCATCGCGGCTCGTTTTGGCTAATGCTCTGAGCTTTCGTTCAAAACTCCTCCACTTCCTGCCAGTCTTTTTGGTTCTTCAGCACCAGAGAAGACCATCAGTGGAAACGGTTGTGGCGCTAAAGCTGGCACAACGGATTGAAACCGATGATGTCGCAGGATCGCATGGATCCACAGGCGATGAAACGAAGCAGAAAAGACTCGAATGCATGCACACTTTGTGGAAATCAATCAATTAACGCAGCTATTCATGAGAAGAGAACAAGTGGGTTCATTGCAACATGGTCCCAAACTCTTTGGTCTCGATCTTGTTGCCATTGCGATCGTACATTTCAAACCACGTCGTCATCTTGTTGGTCTCCAAATCCACTTCGTGGATGCTCAGACCATATGTCCCCGAGTAATACACTTGATCCGCTTCGCCATCATAGTCACGGCGACGTCGACGCAACACAGCCCCACCGCCACCCACCACAAAGTAGTTCACGCCTTCATGCACCATGTACTGCATGTCGTGCTCGTGGCCACAAATGTAATGCTTCACCCCAGCGTCGCTGAGTGTCGATGCCATGAACTTCATGCCGCGATTGTCGCCACGAAAGCCGTAGGAATACACGTGGTAATGACCCAACACAATCCGAGGCACCGTTCTCGTCGACGTCACTTCATCCTTCATCCATTGTTTCTGCTCCTTGGAGAATCGATCCGTATCAAGAAACACAAACTTGAGGCTCTTGCCACCACCATTCAACGTCACAGCGTAGTACTCGCTCGGCAAGAACCAATACTTCGATCCTTTCTGACCTGCCGTCGTGTACTCCACTTGCGCGCCACCATTGCCATAATGGTCGTGATTACCAAGTGTCGGCAACCAAAGCAGATCCAGGGTATCGACGTGGTAGCGGTTGAACCACGAGTCTTCCCACTGATCGTCTTCGACGTCGTGGACCCCGCGTTCATAGAAGTTGTCTCCTCCGGTGAGAATGAAGCTGAGGTTGGCTTTTTTGGTCAGGAGGGAGTTGGCAATGGCGTTGATGCCTGGGTGGTTGTGTGGCATTCCCCAGTCTGCGACGACAGCGAATCGTATCTTGGAGGACGCGCAGTTCATTTGATAGGATCGATCGGCTCCGGTTGGGTAGGTGCACTTGGTTCCAGTTGGTTGAGCAATTGGAGGTACCGCTGGTGGTGGTGGAGTTGGTGCTGCAACCGTCACATGGGGTGGTGTCGTTGCAGGGGTTTGAGGTGGAACAATGTCAGGATGACGAGTGGGTGGGTGTGGTGGAGGAGCCCTGGCGGTAGGTTCTTGGTGGTGGAACGGACTCTTGGCTCGCGACCAGATCGAGGAAGTATACTCTTCGGTCGTGGAGTACTTCAGAGCGCAACAAACAATCCAAAGCACAAGAGAGGATGTGTTTAGTGGGTTGTGCAGCCTGGACGGTTCACAAGCGATGTCTCTTACCATTCTCCACACGATCTGCACATTGACGAGCACCAGAACGGCCAGAAGGATGCGATCAATCACACGTAAGCGTTGGGGTGTGAACTCGCGCAGCTCCATTTTCTCTTTTTGGTTGTGGTGGAGCGTGTGTGAAAGACTCTTCTCGCTGCCCAACTGTCAGACCAACTAAAACCTCGCGAGTGTGGTCTCCACCTCCCCAAGTTGGATGACAGACAGTTCGCTGCCCAACACAAATAGATCCAATGAGGATCCAAACGGAACTCGAAACGAAACCTTTCGTAGAGGCATCTGCGCCACTCAAATCCCCAGCGGACGATGAAACCGTTTTCGAATCTCTTGCGCACTGACCCGTTCGGTCCAGTCAAAAGACTCACTTCGATCCCGGTCGACCTCCCACTTTCAAGGTTTCCACGAGTGTTGGACGATCGCAAGCCATTGGACTACACCGCCACCACCATCACAATCATTATTGATCACTTCTACACAGATATATCTGTCTATCCCAATCAACAGGTCCGCGTGGGACTGAATCTATATGTACTTATTACAGCAACATGGTGGCAAACTCTTTGGTCTCGATCTTGTTGCCATTGCGATCGTACATTTCAAACCACGTCGTCATCTTGTTGGTCTCCAAATCCACTTCGTGGATGCTCAGACCATATGTCCCCGAGTAATACACTTGATCCGCTTCGCCATCATAGTCACGGCGACGTCGACGCAACACAGCCCCACCGCCACCCACCACAAAGTAGTTCACGCCTTCATGCACCATGTACTGCATGTCGTGCTCGTGGCCACAAATGTAATGCTTCACCCCAGCGTCGCTGAGTGTCGATGCCATGAACTTCATGCCGCGATTGTCGCCACGAAAGCCGTAGGAATACACGTGGTAATGACCCAACACAATCCGAGGCACCGTTCTCGTCGACGTCACTTCATCCTTCATCCATTGTTTCTGCTCCTTGGAGAATCGATCCGTATCAAGAAACACAAACTTGAGGCTCTTGCCACCACCATTCAACGTCACAGCGTAGTACTCGCTCGGCAAGAACCAATACTTCGATCCTTTCTGACCTGCCGTCGTGTACTCCACTTGCGCGCCACCATTGCCATAATGGTCGTGATTACCAAGTGTCGGCAACCAAAGCAGATCCAGGGTATCGACGTGGTAGCGGTTGAACCACGAGTCTTCCCACTGATCGTCTTCGACGTCGTGGACCCCGCGTTCATAGAAGTTGTCTCCTCCGGTGAGAATGAAGCTGAGGTTGGCTTTTTTGGTCAGGAGGGAGTTGGCAATGGCGTTGATGCCTGGGTGGTTGTGTGGCATTCCCCAGTCTGCGACGACAGCGAATCGTATCTTGGAGGACGCGCAGTTCATTTGATAGGATCGATCGGCTCCGGTTGGGTAGGTGCACTTGGTTCCAGTTGGTTGAGCAATTGGAGGTACCGCTGGTGGTGGTGGAGCTGGTTGCGAAGAACCTGGTGGGGTCGTTTGAGGTACTGAAGCGGGACGAGGCTGGACTGGAGTCGGAGTTGGCGTTGGATGGATGGCTGCTGGTGTTGTTGCTGGAACCGTTGGAGGAGGAGGAGCCACCTGTGGATGAGGATGGGTCGGTGGTGGTGGAGGTGGCGCATCGTGGGGATGTGGACTGTTTCCAAAAGGACCTCTAGCTCGCGACCAAATCGAGGACGCGTATTCCTCCGTGCTCCACGCCTGCATAGAAAAAAAACAAGAAGAGAAAGCTCGTTAACGCCACACAACCTGCTATTCGCCATCAATCAACCGACTCGCACCATTTTCCAAATGATTTGCAGGTTCACCGAGATCAAAAGCCACAAAAGGATTTGATCCAAGACCCGCAAATGGCGTGGATTCGGCGGAAACGCGTGGCGCCACTCCATGAGTGCTTGTCGTCGTATCCAAAGGACTCGATTCCAGAAACCTCAAGAAGCCTGTTCAACACTGAAGAAGAAGAAGAAGACCGGAACAAGCGGTTGAACGATTCCATCCGCCAAAGCGTTACCACTTCGTGAAACGGTTTCCAGAACAGCATCGACTCCGGCGGCGTCATCGTGCTCACAAGCCAATCGTGGTGCGCGCTGTCAACCTGCAATCGGATGAGTCGACGAACGGACGGTTCCCAGTCCCAGGAAGAGTGAGACCTTCAAACAGTCCGAGCACATGAAGCGTACAACACAACTCAAACGCCAGACAAACGCAATGGTCCGTCCTTGATAAATAATGCAAAGCCATTGATCCTTCGTTACTCCCTTGCTCGAGCTTTGTGCTCACGGCGAAGTCTTTTGCCCGCACTTGGGAGTCGCCACCACAGCGTGGTACGAACTCAAATCCTCCACTTGGATCGTCGTGTGATCAATGCCTTTAAGATGCAGATACTCTTCGGCCTGGGCCAAAGCCTCGTTGGGACTGTACGACGTGATGTGCACACTCAACGACGGAAGTCCCGCACTCAACGACCAAATGTGCAGATCGTGGCATGCCTGAACGGCTGGTAGAGCATTGATGCCCTGTTCAATCTCATCCCAGTCAATACCTTCAGGAGTACCTTCCATCAACACGTGAACACTTCGCTTGATGACGCCGCTGGTGGTCATGAGCACCAGAATACCAAACAAAAAGGTCGCGATGGGATCGGCGAGTTGCCATTCAGGGTTGTACCAGATCAACCCACCAGCGATGCAGACGCCGACGCTTTGCACCAGATCACCAAGTGCATGGATGTAGGCGGCTTGAACGTTGAGGTTTTCGAGTTGTTTGACTTTTGATTGCTTCTTGCTCTTCTTGTTCTTCTTGAGGTCCACCTGGTTGGACTTGTCATTGGCCGCATCATTCATTTCAACCGCGATGTAGTGACCCAAGTCGTGGTGTACCTCCGCAAGCTCCTGGTCCTCTCCACAGTTGTCACCATCATGGTCATGGCTGTGTTCATCGTCATCATGGGCTTGTTCGGGAACTACCGAAGACGGCTGTGGTGGTGGTGGAGGTGGCTGCAGCAAGTCGGGGCCTTCGGTGCCACCGAGCACAAACATGAGAAAGATGTTCATGATGAGTCCGATTGTCGCGATGATGAACATGATTTTGCCGTCCACCTCATGCTCTGCGTTGGGCTCCAAGAACTTTTTGAAGCGGTTGATGGCTTCGTACACCAAAATGGCCGTGAGAATCCAAATCACCAGAATGCTCAACAGCGCACCGATCACTTCGGCGCGTTTGAACCCAAAGCTCATGCGCGCCGAAGTGGGCCACGCCATGGCGTGGATGGCAAACAACGAGATGGAGAACCCGACGACATCGGACAGCAAATGGGCAGCATCCGTGAGAATGGCCAGGCTTCCGGCCACAATGCCACCCACGACCTCGACACACATGAACGCCGTGGCGCAGCACAGTGCAATGCGAAGTTTGCGGCGAGCTCGTTTCTCGCCTGCATCCAACTCTCTCGGCTTTGGTTTTTCCTCGAACTGCTGGTCTTCCTCTAACAGTGCATGTTCGTGTTGACAGCTCATGCTGGGCTCTTGTCAAACTCTTCTTCCTCTCAAACCTCGATCGCGTGTGTGTGGTTGCGGGTTCCTTCGCTGCCTCACGCTGTTTGGGAAATGGGTCGGTTGCAACCGGTTGATGGTGGTGGTGGTGTTGTTGTTGCTCTTCTTGTTCTTGTTCTCTTTGCATTCCAGATGGTCTGGAAATGGCATGCGCGCCCACGACTGCGACTGTTCATGGACCAACATACTAGTCTCAAGTTTGATTTTCGAGCCAATGAGCAGCTGGAGAGTTTTCCGGAGCAATTGACACGCAACTTCAACGTTGACGTCAAACGCGGCAATTGACTTACTGTACCTGGTCAATCGCATGGCGCCACGGCAGATGGAAACGCTCAGGAGAACCGACCGCCATCGGTTGCTTCCAGTGCCATGGAACACAGTGTTCTCCATTCCTCCTCCTTCGTTCGTTGCCCGATGGTACACTTCTATTGTCAAAGTTTATACTGTTCCATAATGCAGCCAACAACTGGTACAAATTGGATTAGGGAAGCCATCGATTCCCACAGGGACAACTGACAGGACACACCCCAAGATAGCTAGCTGCCTTGTAGACAAACAAGACAAGACAATCACCTCAAGTGAACTGGCTTCAACTGTAGTGCCAAGTCCTATCCATGGAAAAACATTTGCCTCCACACGACAAACTCGCACATCCACATCTCTGTTTGTCATATCCACAGGTGCCCCCCACAAACCACCCACGGCACAATGGATAATCTTCTAGAGTGATTGGAGAGATAAAACTGTACGGAGGACTAAATCTGACAGTGTACGAAATTATGCAGGAGCAGGCCCTGCTGCAACCATGAAGTGGAACAAGTCCGAGGTTCAAGGTTCGAATCGAGAGATCTTGCGGTCATTCATCTGCTCTGCTGCTGCCCGACAGTCACCTGACGAAACGACAACGTTTTTTGGATCTGATTCGCCGTGGTATCTTTTTGTTTCGTCCTCGGCGTGGATCAAAGAGGATGAGTTCAACCTGGCGGTGCCTTCTACTACGCGTTGTAGGTTGTGGTTCCATGACTCGGGTTGCCGTCTTCTTGCACCCTTCACACCCTCCACACCCTCCACAACGTCATGCTACTCTACCAGTAATCCGTCTGTGCCGTTGATGCCGACATCGACATCATGACCGACGACTACTCCTCCCTCCGCGCCCCCCCCCCCCCCGCCCCACACACACACACTCCGATTTAGTCAGTCGTACAGGGCATGTACAGCACGTGCCGTTCGCTTGCTCGGTCGATGGATCCTCGATCTGTGACTCTGACATGCAAGTGTATTGATTGATCCAACGGCGAGGATTACTGATCGTTTCTACTGTGTTCATTGGCAATGGGCTTTGCCACAGAGCTTGTTTGTCCGCACTTTGGAGTCTGCACCACAGCGTGGTACGAACTCAAATCCTCCACTTGGATCGTCGTGTGATCAATGCCTTTAAGATGCAGATACTCTTCGGCCTTGGCCAAAGCCTCGTTGGGCCGATACGACGTAATGTGCACACTCAACGACGGAAGTCCCGCACTCAACGACCAAATGTGCAGATCGTGGCATGCCTGAACGGCTGGTAGAGCATTGATGCCCTGTTCAATCTCATCCCAGTCAATACCTTCAGGAGTACCTTCCATCAACACGTGAACACTTCGCTTGATGACGCCGCTGGTGGTCATGAGCACCAGAATACCAAACAAAAAGGTCGCGATGGGATCGGCGATCTGCCATTCGGGGTTGTACCAGACCAGTCCACCAGCGATGCAGACGCCAATGCTTTGCACCAGATCACCAAGTGCATGGACGTAGGCGGCTTGAACGTTGAGGTTTTCGAGTTGTTTCTTGTTGGGTTTTTGCTTTTTGGATGTGTTTTCGTGGGGTGTGGGGGTGGTAGACGGAGCTTTCACGTGAATGGCAACGCAATGGCGATCCGACGCTTGTCGTTGGGCTTTCTCTTCGTCACGGGATGGATCTGGCTCTGCTTGTGGAACCACTGAGGCATTCTGCTCACTGCCTGCGGTCTCGCCGAGCACAAACATGAGAAAGATGTTCATGACCAAACCGACGCTCGCGATGATGAACATGATCATGCCATCCACTTCGTGTTTCGCATCTGGTTGGAGAAACGCAAGGAACCGATTGATCGCTTCATACACCAAAATGGCCGTGAGAATCCAAATCACCAGAATACTCAACAGCGCACCGATCACTTCGGCGCGTTTGAACCCAAAGCTCATGCGCGCCGAAGTGGGCCACGCCATGGCGTAAATGGCAAACAACGAAATGGCAAAGCCGACGACATCGGACAGCAAATGGGCAGCATCCGTGAGAATGGCCAGGCTTCCGGCCAGAATGCCTCCGACGATTTCGACAGACATGAACGTCGTGGCGCAGCACAACGCGATGCGCAATTTGCGTCGAGCTCGTTTCTCACCAGCATCCAGTTCACGCGTCTTTGGTTGCAGCTCCGTTTTCTGCTGATGTGCCGGCGCATGTTCGTGTTGGCAACTCATTGTTCGGGGCACTTGCTGTTTTACTCTTTCTGTAAGTGATGCGGAAGCAGCTGAACTAGCACTCGGCTTTGACAAATTGAGATGCAGCGTTCGATGAGTTGGTGGAATTGCTATTTTTGCGATTCGGTTTTCTTTGCTGGCCGTTCTGGATCAGACAGGAGGAGCTGCACAACCACCTGGACTTGTTGGAGTCCTGGAGCAAAGCTGTCCCAACCTCACGCGGACGTGTTCAACGGTCGATGGACGCTGCCTCGACATGCGTCCGCGTTGGCATCGCCGATGATGCCACTCATTGTGCACCCGTGCGGGCAGCCTGGCCGAAGGATTCAGACAAGAAGTACAAGAACCAACGTACTGCGGTGAATCATCAACGGCACGCGGCGCGTCTTTATGGCGAAGGTTTGTTGTGGGGTCATGGAGAGTCTTTAAGTCCATGCTTTGGGTCTTGCCGCCGCGGCAAAGTACGAACTCACAGTCCATTCTTCCACGTGAATCGTGGAAACGATCCAGGCCCTCGAGATGCAGAGTACTCTTTGCCTTGGGCCAGGGCCTCGTTCGGATTGTCGAAAGCGTTGTGCAGGGCGCTCAACGATGGAAATGGCTTCAGTGACCAAAATGTGTTAGTCATGGCACGGCTGGACAACGGGAAGAGAATTCAACCCGTGGTCGCATTTCATCCCAGTCGATTTCATCGAAACAGCCTTCCATCAACTCGGTGAACACTTCGCTTGATGACACCGATGCTCTGAGTCAACGAGTCCATGGATATCGGCGCCTTGTGGCACAGCAAGGCCCAATTCGCACTTTGCTATAGCACGGTTCTCGTCGGCGTCCAGTCTACGACGTTGTGGATGTTGCTCGGAAGCCGCGCGGTGGTGTTGCGAGTTGGCAAGTGTGTGTTCGTGTTGACGGTTCATGGCTCGCTCATGTCGTGCCAAGCAAGAAGAAACGGGAGACGCCTTTGAAGCCTGGTGGCCTGCGTTGGTTCGGAGCAAAGGAAGTAGAAGCAGCCAAGCACAAGGAGTGCATCACATACTCTAACGCCAGAATCCCGACCCAGATGGAGTCTTGCTGCAAAGACAACGTTGTTGGTGACAAGTGACGACCCTCAGTCCTGGCAAAAGATGTCAGGTGATTTGACACGCAAACGCTGACGTCAAACAACAACACCCATCAAACGTGGAGCATCCAAATCCTCACATTGAATGGTGCGTCAGTTGCCCCCAGCTGCTGCCGTGGGGATTTCTTGTCAGCTGGTCATTGCGTTGGAGAAAACAGCAATCACTTTGACATGACAGTTATGGTGTTTTTGGCTGGGGGATGCTTGCAGGCTTCAAGATGTGCTGCTTCAAAACGACAAGAAACCGTTGGAGTTCTTTGCGGCCACCATATCAACGGTACTGGCAGCTATGGGTTCTGTAAGACATCGCTCAAAGAGGCTTTTCCGGTGAACCTTTCTGCCCACACTCGGGGTTCACCACCACAGCGTGGTACGAACTCAAATCCTCCACTTGGATTGTCGTGTGATCAATGCCTTTAAGATGCAGATACTCTTCGGCCTGGGCCAAAGCCTCGTTGGGCCGATACGACGTAATGTGCACACTCAACGACGGAAGTCCCGCACTCAACGACCAAATGTGCAGATCGTGGCATGCCTGAACGGCTGGTAGAGCATTGATGCCCTGTTCAATC
>JAMFLO010000359.1:0-34090 GCA_027475765.1 Paralagenidium karlingii
CGCTTGATTGCGTGGAAGGCTTTCACACTTCCAGCTCCTTGAGGATCTTCACAAGCTTGTTAAAGCTTGAGCACTCAAGTGGTCGTTCAGACGGACGACTAAGTGCTACCAGGTGTAATGGGACCTGAGTGGAGATCCCACTACAGACAGTGTAAGTCTGTAGTGGGATCTCCACTCAGGTCCCATTACACTACATTCCATGCTAACATTCGACCAGCCCCAGTGATCTAACACTAACGTCAATGAGTTTTAGGCTGAGTTCCAAGGTTCCAAAACCGCGTTCCGAACCGGTTCCAAAACGATGTCAGTTGCTATGGTGCTTCAATTCTATAGTGAATTGCAATTATTTGGCGAATTGTGGATCGTTGGTCTTTAAAGGGGTCGCACTGTACAGTATACCCAGGGTTAAAGTATACTGTTCATGTTGAAGCAAGGGCAGCGCCTCACCAATTCAAAGATCGTTTGCTCCTGTTCAGTCAACAAACCGTGAACACTCACGCGACTGAGTTGACACAACGCAATTGCACTTGGAAAGCGTTCGTCCTATCGCTGACACTATGAATGCATCCGATTAATGTCCTTCTAAACGCTATGATCATTGTGCTCGGAACCGGTCCACAGAGAGTTTTCTTTCAGTGCTGCTGTTCTTCTTTTCTCTGCTAATCAACGGTTTTATTTCTTGGTAGGCTAAAGTTTGTTTTGTTTTGTTTTTGTTTTCTTTTGGTTTCTTTCTTTTCTGATCTGGGTTTCTTTCAAATCTGAAGATGCTGGAGCAACATTCCGTCCACAAACTACTACAACTTGGGGGTAACAAACTGCATTCTCCACTTTTTGTCTTTCACTATTGGGGGGGGGGGGGGGTCGGCAGGGTCTCGCTGGGCTCGGGCGGCTTCAATTCCTTTCCATCCATCCCGTCGATGGATTCAACCGATCCACTTGAAAAAGACGCCGCCAGCGGTCCTTCTAATACATGTTGGGCATCTGCGGATTCGAACTCGAACGAGTGCGGGACACTGTCGCGAACTTGAAGTCCGGAACAACCTCGGGGTTGATCGGCGGTGCCATCAACGCTCCCGTGCGTCTTGCACCAAAACCACGACTTCCGTCGGGTCCCAAAGCTTGACGATAGGGCCCACTAGCAGAGGAACCTGGTGGCGAGAGATGACCACGAGGCGAAGAAGTCAAGGTCAGCTTAGGTCGACTGCCTGTTGAAGTTGCACGGCCACGGAAAGCCATCATTGGAGGTGGCGCTCCGACCGTACGCGCACGACTGCGGCCCATTTCGCCACGACCCATCTCCCAAGGATTCGACATCGGCGCTTGAGGCACGGCCGAGTGCGAAAAGTAATCCTTTTGCGCCACATTTTCGGTCAGACTGGCTGGAGGACGGAACTCCAACTTCACTTTGCTGGCATATTTGCGGCCACTCTTCTTGTTCTTACCCACGGTAAATGACACGTAGTCGCCCTGTTTGATGTCGATCGTGCCATCTTCATCAGGAACAAGTCGGAACGAAATACAGGCGTTCTCCAAACGAGTTGGGGTGATCAAACCACCAGCACCACGAATCGAATACACAGTTCCTGTGCTGACTTTGCCTTCCTTCAAACCATCAAGCCCTTCGCCAACGGCTTCCACGTGCACTGGGCGCATCACAGCCGAAGTGGACTTGGCACGGCGACGATCGCCCATATCCACTGGAAACATCTTTTGTTTGAGTTTGTCCACATTCGTGCCGTCAAACAATACGACTTGCATCCCCGTGCGCCAATTGTATTGGTCGGAAAGTGTCAACACAGCATGCTTGGCCATTTCTTCATCGGCGAACTCAATGATCGCGTACGTCTCACCAGCGACAATGGGAGGTTTCAGCACGGCGTTGCGACCGATTGAGGCATTGTTCTTGAGCAAACGTAAATATGTGATTTCACCGCATCCTTGAAATTTTTCGCGCAACGACGCCACTGACGCGTCTTCTGGAAGGTTGTAGGCAATCGCCGTGCGCGCTAATTTGCCATGATAGGTTTGATGAGCCGCTAAGGGTTCTTTACGGCACACCATTGTCTCATCTTCATTCAAAATCAGCTTGGTCGACAACTCCAAAGACTTCTTGATTTGTTCCAGGTCGGTGGTGAGCTTTTTCACGCGACCAAAGGACGCCAACAGGTCCAGTTTCACATAACCATCCATGTTCATATTCTTCAACAAAAAGAGATCACCCAGCAGATTCTCGTCACAGAAATAATACTCCAGCTGGTCGCAAATTGTTTTCAAAAAGGTCGCTGGAAGCTGCTCTGCAAGCGTACTAAAACAACACAACAAGCAAAACGTTAGCACAATCCATCAGATTGAGCAACCCAACAAGCAAAACATCAGCACAATCCGACAGATTGAGCATATGACTCGCTTACGTCTTTTTTTCCATGCCGTCAATCGGTTCATTCTCGGGTTCGCCCTGGAGTTTCAGGGCTGCCAATTCTCCTGTCGGGATGTTGCCGTGCATGGGTGGCGTGCCCATAGAACGGTTCGCCTCTCGAAACAAATCAACTGGTGGCGACATAGTCGGATTGACTGCCGTGGGTGGCTGATGAAGAATACCTACGCTTCCAAACGTTGGACCAGCGTCTTCTGTAGAAAATTTCTCTTCTTCTTCGTCTTCGGGCGTGCTAGCGAATCGAATCGGGAGCGACGCTTGCAACGATGTAGAAGAAGGTGCTGAAGCTGAGTCGGTAGCTCTATTACTAAACTCCCACGCACAACGCGAAGTAGACGCTTGCTGTTGGGAAGGAGGAGAAAGTGCCGAAGTCACACTTGGGCTTGATACACTCGCACTCGAAGATGTCACGCAATGCGCTTCCAAACCTGAATTTGCTGGAATGGAAGTCAGAGGAGTTGGTGACAAAGCGTTGGGTTGTTGGTTTTGGTTCTGTGGAATCGAATAATACTGTGAAGCTAATTGCGAGACCAAATCATCCGTCCCCGAACAAGAAGTAGAAGCACCAGCAGAAGCATTCATCGCTGACGAAGCATCGGGTGGGGCCACACCAGCAGCTGACTCGGCAAGCCGTGAGGAAGCATACAACCCACCCGTTCCAGTTCCAGAGGTACTCAAACTGGGAAAACCAGGTGGTGTTGGATTAGGCGTCGGGACCCGATCCCGAGTCTTATCGTCAAAACCAGCCGGTTTGGTTTGCTCCATAACTCCACAAAGCACACGTTTGACTTGAACAATCAATACCACGACAAAAAGGAGAGCTGGCCAGATGGACCGACTCTTGCGCAATTGAAGCTCACCGAGGAAAAGAAATCCAACCAGCTGGTCATGGTGGCGGCATACGCACCGTGCACCACACACCACACACAGTCGAGCATCACGCCAACAACAGAGGCATTGGTAGCGACCCCGTCAAACCAGACGCAAACAACAAGCGCAAAATAGGCACACAGAGTCACCACAACAGAAATGTCATACAACCAACGGTCAGAGATCCTTGCCCACCACACAAAGAGCCAATTATATCCAGACACAACCACCCCATACTGGTCTTACCTGAGGAGGGGACACGCCACGTGTGTCTAAGTGCTTATTTGCAGAATCAACTCGGCTGAAAACAGATGCCGCTGATCCAAAAACCCACGACTTCAAGCTCCACGTTCACAACCTTGCACTCGCACTCACTTGTCAACAAGACACACGTTCGAAGATCACAACTCCACCAGAGAGTGACTACTGCGCGAACGTACACGTTTTGTCAACCACACGCACGTCCAATAGAGAGCGCCGAGAACGAGAACAAACGGCACCAAAAATAACCCACCAAACTCACACCAAGTTGGTCGATTTCGTTGGCTTGCAGGCGCGACTCGACAGGAAAATCCTTCTTTCACGGAGCCAAACCAAACGCGCTGGCTTTTTCTTTTCTTTTTCGTACAGGAGTCACAGTCCAACGCCACGCACGACAAGGCCACCACCGAGCAAATCACCGACTGATTGACTGACACGTAGAAGGAGAGGCGGGGGGGGAGGGAGGGAGGGAGGAAGAGAGATCAAAAAACACCAAGAGCAAACGACCAAAACCACTCTACCAGCCGAGAAAAGCTCCTCCTCACTGCTGGACGCTCAAGCAAACAAAGAAAAACAAAACCGGGAAACGGGTCCGATGGATTGATCGATCTGGACCACAAAGAGAACGAAATACCCCGCACACACGAAAGGCGCAAACACGTCGTGGGGAGGTTGGCACAAAAGGGAACCGCGTTGAGGTTGACAAAGATCTGGTTGTGGTTGCTTCTTCTTCTTCTTCTTCTTCTTCTTCTTGCGAGACGACGCGACGCGACGTGACGTGACGGAAAAGCGCGGACCAAGGGAGAAAGGAAAAGCGCGAAGGGTGGGCCCGGTTGAATGGGTTGCTTTGCGGGTTCTTGGGGCTTTTTGTCTGCCTTTGGGCTGCTGCTGTTGCTGCTGCTGTAAGTTTCTCTTGCAAGAAAAACTTGAAGACACAAATGACTTGACCCAAACACTGTTGGCACCAGATAGACTTCAGTGAGACCTCGCCCTACAAACCGGTACCACATCACTGCCACATCATCGACACACTGCTATACGCAATACTATACGCAAATACTCCTACAAGAACCAGAACCTGCCATGTGTCATGTGTATGACCCTGGTTTCTGATCATTGTGATGGTTCTTGTAGAGAGAGAAATGGAGAAAAAAAAAAACCCATTCCCTTCCCCTCCTCCCCCACTCCTGAGAAAAAAAAAAAACCTCGTGCTCCGATGAACCCTTTGAAATTTGTTTGGGGGTAGTGTTGTTGTCCTGCTGTTTTTTTCCTTGCCCTGCGTTTGATTCAGTGTTGGTTTCGAACCTCCTTGGCATGGGTGCTTTGTATTATACAACCAGCGTGTGGCCTATGCGTAGGGTCCACAAACTGAATAAAACACTCCGGGACAGGAACGAAACACCGCATCGCTCCACTGTCATGCACGGTATGCTACCGGTGGTCAAAGAATACTCAGCGGGGAGTAGTACCGTGGCCCACTTGTCAAAACCCCCCACGTCAAGTTGAAGTAGTCAAGCTCCTAGAAGCCCCGAAGAGACGCGCGTCAACCAGCGCAACAGCTCAACGGGTTCCAAGTGCTCACGACGTGATGGACGGCGATCGCGTGATGGCTGGTAACCGCACGGCCGAACGCTTGATCTCTACGTTCTCGCTGGCTTTCTGGCTCTATGTATACACATCCAGCCATGCTGTGTCAGACTCATCTTGCGCCTGGAACTCCTCGTCCGTCCACCCGTGGGCGCTCACCTGCTCTTTGAAGTTGGAGACGATATAATCCAGATCCGAGATGCGCGCGGCGATCACTTTGAGCAGACACTGCATGTACTGAGACTCGTCCATATCGTCTTCTTTCACGACCGGAAGCTTGTCGCCGAGACTGAGGCGACAGCGGTTGTACAGATTACTGATGGTCATAACGATTTGCCCGGCTTGGCGACTTCGGTCGTTGGAGACCCGGTCGTTGCGTTGACGGTCCAGATCCAGTTGAAATGCTTCAGTGCGAAGCCCCTCGAGTCGTTGCTGGTAGCCATGGATCACACTGTTTTGCACCAGCACCTGGTTCTGGGTCTCGAGCTTGAGTGTTCGGATCTTTTGGCGCAACTGGTCGGTCTACGACAAGCACACAGTTGTGGGATGCAGGTATAAACATCGCCCACCCGCCCACGGACTTCCTTAAGCAGGAGGAGTCCAAGTACGCTACCTCGACTTCCGCAGCTTTAACTTGTGCGCGAAGATCTCGATTGGTATCCACCAGTGTGGAATGGCGGTTCAACACGTCGGCGATTTCTTCGTATTCTCCTTCCGAGGCGTCCACCGTGGCTTCCAGATACGTTCGATACTTGAGCAGTTGATCTATACATCCCCTCCACACGCCAGTCATGCGAGTTGAGTCGTGGTTTGCACCAGCAGTCCACACGCCCCGACCAACCTCTTTTCTTTTCCAGCGTGTCGCGCTCTTTGAGATCTCTTTCAAACTGGTTGGTGAGCTGCTTTTTCTTTTGTTCGTTGAGTTCCGTGAGCCGATGCTCGCTTTTTGCTTTCATTTCGGCGCGAGAGCGTTTGGCGTCGTTTTCTTTGATAAACTTTTCAAAGCGAACCACTTGGTCTTTCATTTCCTGTTGTTTGCGCTCGATTTCTTTCTCGCGCGCTTCACAGGCCTCCATGCGCTGTGCGAATTCTTCTTTCATGAACGCCAAGGCGTCGTCGATTTCGCGCATTTCCTTGCGCTTTTTCAACAACAACGTCGACTGGGCCATCTGCGAGACCCCCGAGACCAAAGGTTCCATCTCACTGATCTCCTGGGAAGGGTATTTGGTGCTGTGGTGGGTGATCATGGGGGTCACGACGGCATGGTCAAATCGCTTGATGGTGATGAGTACAGAGCAAGAAGACCACTCACTCTTTGATTTTGGCCTCGGTGATGAACACCCCCGGTGCATTGTCGAGCTCATGGTTGTTCTGACTCATGGTGGAGACGACAGGTTGGTACCCCTCGTGAACACACTCGGGTCTCGTGGCGTGGAGGATGGCTGCAAGTGGTGTGGGTGGCCGTCTGGTGTTGCGGTGAAGTCTCTGGCACGGAAGCGCCAGCGGCTGCTTTGGTTGTTGCGCGACTTGGCACTATTTTTAGTGGTGCCGATGGCGGGAGGGCGGTGCACGGCGCCTCTGGCGCCGGTGGTGCCCCCTACCACCTGTACAGTGGGTGGGTGGGTGGATGCTATGCAGACAGGACCACCAGCAGCCTGCAGTGTTGGAGATGCGGAGATCGTCGTGCATTACCAGACGCCGACAGAACGCCGTGCCATGACTGGCCAGTGCGGTCGTGAAAGGTTTTCTCCAAGAGCCTGGAGGAGCTTCTGCACCTATGGCGTGGAGAGCAATCCGACCAGATAGAGAGATGGTTGGGATCATGAACCACATTCAACCATTCCGTGCATGCAGTGATTCTTCTCCTCCCAACCTAATGCTAACACGTAAATGGAACTACACTTTCAAGGCTACCACAACGACCAGTGGCGTAAATGGCGGCATTTCGCAGAATTCCTTGAGCACTGGGACGCTTCGATGGGTCGCGATGGGTGCAGGCACGAATCAAGTCGCGCATTGGGCCAACCATCCCCAATTCCTGCAGCGTTTGGTCAAACGTGAACGTTGGGTCACTGATGCGCGTCAACAGCTGCACCTTGTCGTTCGGCGAGTCGGCAAACTCGGTCAACACGCGACCATTCAGCAGGAATTTCATCCACTGCACGCCAAAGCGGTAGACATCCAACGAGGCAGCTGCGCCAAACGAACAACTTCGCTGGTGCACCAGGTCCACTGCCAATTCGGGAGGACAGTACTCGGCGTTCATGGTGTCCCGATCCACCGTCATGGTCTCGTTCAAGTTGCACGCCTTGTCAAAGTCAATCAATTTCCACTGGGGCCTCTCCAACCCAAAGTTCACCACGTTGCCAAGACACACCTCACCATGCACCAAGCCCACTTGAGAATGAAGAAAATGCAGCCCCTCGGCAACGTCTTGCATGGTGGCCACCACCAACGCTTGCGCTTCGGCTCGTGTCAGACTTTGTGCAACTTGCTGGAGGTTCTGTTCTCCTCGCTCCATCACCAACGCCGAGCAAATCTCGTTGTGGAACAACACTTGGTCGTAACTCTTTCGAACCACCACCACGTACTTGTTGCTCTCTTGACTCGACTGGGAGACACGCCCAAAGGTGTCTCGTGCGTAGAGAAACTGCGCGCGCGCCGGCGGATGATAGATCTTGATCATCACGGGAAGATGAAAGAACCCTTCGGTGCCGTCCACCAGCGTGTGGTGATCGTCCAGACATCGCTCCGAACAAATGCTATACAATTCTCCAAGGTGTGGGATCGATTGCGCCCAAGCACTTGTCTGCGTTGATGGAGGCGTTGGTGGATCTGCCACGGCCGACAACGCTTGGTGAGGCTCAGGCTCGACGTCGTGATGGATCCCCACGTGGACGTGGTTGGCACCATTGAGCACCGTGCTCTTGCAAATGTCGTAGAAGGTCGGACGAGACGATGGGTCCCTGCCAACACAAGCTTGGATCAAGTCGACCATGGCAGGTGCAACCTTGGCATCCCGCAAGGTCGCCAACGACTGCGCAAAGGTAAAGTCGGGTTGCGCGAGGCGCTCCATGATCTCTTGAGGCGAAGTCATTGTTCGAAACTCGGGTAGTACCTGCCCTTTCAAGAGATACTTGATCCAGACCACGCCAAAGCTCCACACGTCCAACGATCCCGAGGCACATAGCCCCGTCGCCGACACGTCTTCGACGTGGTCATGACCGTGGCGCTGCACGATTTGAACCGCCATTTCGGGTGGACAATACTCGGGACTTCTCCAACGCATTGCCACCGACTTCGTCAAGCGACAGCTATTCTCGAGGTTGGCCAGTCGAAAGTCGACACCGTCCGCTCCGACATCCACCACGTTCTCCAGGCGCAGATTGCCATGCACGACACCAGCCACGCTGTGAAGAAAATGCAGGCATTGCGCGATGTGTCGCACGATGAGCGTCGCCTGGCGATGGATCTGGTCCAGTGACGCCGCTTGCACAAACTCTTCAAGTGTCTGCTTTCCGGCTTCCATTACCAACGCGCAACAGGGCGTTTGGTCGAATTGCACTTCTGGAGAAAACCGAATCACGTTGACCAGGTATTGGTCGCACTTTTGGCGATGCGTTTGGATCAGTTGCGCCAGTAGTTGGGCCTCATGGAGCCCTTGAGCCAACATCGATGCTTTGCAGAGCTTGATCATGACGGGGTTGTCGCCAAACACACTTGGACGACATGCCTCGACAAAGAACAAACCTTGGTCGTCTGGTGCCAGGCGGATGGCTCGAAGAGGATTGAGGCTGTAGTCTTCGCCGTCAATCGTGATGCGCTGATGCATTGGATTAACGTGTTGTTGGGTGCGATCTGGGTGGGTTGGTTGGTCGGTTGGCACAGAAGCTGCCGAGATGGAATTCATTTGGATATTGTTGGGTGAATTCCAAACTGAACGACACAATCAGCCGCCTTGCTGTGGTTGTTCACGCTGCTTCGACACAAACAGACCTCCCAATGACTCATCCCGTCGTCGGGTGTGTGTCAAAAGGCTTCCCAGCGTCACCAAAGACGAGGTTGTAGAGACGGCTTGATGGAAACTGAGATCAGCGGATGAAGAGTCGAGGAATCACGTCCCAAGAGACGCACGAGGTGGCACCGAGTACGATGCTTTGTGACCGCTGGAGTCGTCGCTTTGGCCTACAATTCATCGAACGCTTTTCTTTGAACGGCACCCCTGAAGTAGTACTCGGTGAGAGAAAGGTTCACAAGGGTCCACAGCCTTCAAGAGGTCACAGAAGCAGTTGGTGGCGTGTGCGAGCCGAGTCGTTCTCAGCTGAGAACCTTCGACGTGTGATTGAATATCACTCCGAGGACAGAGGACAGCGGGCATTGGGTTGCATGCAACAGGAACAGAACTGATGCTGCATGACCAACACCAAAAGCTCCTCGTGATCTCAGACAACAAAGACGGGAGACCTCCTAAAAGGTATATGAGGAGGTCCTAGCGCCTCGTCGCAAACGCGCTTTCTTCTTCTGCCAATGGATCGCAAGGACACAGCGCTGCACAAGCAATGCGACAATGTTCGTCGACGGGTGAAAAGGGCCACCACCATGGCGACCAACGCGATGCATGACATGCTCGAATACTCCAAATCACTCGACGACCGATTCCGACACTTCAGTAAACAGCAAGCAGCGATTGAAGAGATGCAGAAGGCGATGGAGGCCCATGCCGCCACAGCATCGCAGAAAATTGTCTTGGATGTCGGTGGGAAACGGTTTGCTACCACGAAAGAGACCCTGCTTCGAGTAAAAGGAACGTATTTCCACCGCATGTTGACGTCAGAGAACTAGCCACCCGACACGAACGGTGAGCAAATGGATCTCTATTGGTTGATGCCAGGGCAGAGATGAGGACTTGCGGAACCTGATGCTGTTGTGGACGCATTGGGCCCTGGCAGGTGCCTGCTTTATTGACAAGAATCCCAAGCTCTTTGATGTGCTTCTCGACTTCTTGCGGACTGGAGACCTCGACACCACCGGACTTGACTGGCATCAACTGTCGAAGCTGCAGAGACTGGCCGGTTCTTTCAAGTGCCCATTTGCACGTGGGATCCCACGTATTGCGGAGACCGCCTGGTTATCTCGAAGGAAAGACGAGTGGTGCGCGAAGTGAACGGTGTGTCCACAAATGGAACAGCGGCGCGTTGGGTTCCATTCTGTGGGCGCGTTTCAGCGTTCGAATGGATCGCAAAGGCAGCATTGGATTCGCCATGGTGGGGTTTGCGGCCAAGTCAACCTTTCGCAAGAATGGCAACAGCTTCCGCGGTGGTTATGGCTGCTACTATTACGTCTTCGATGGGAAAATCTTCGGGCAGATGGAGAAAGTGCCGTCCTTTGTGGGGAAGCCATTGGCAGAAGGAGACGTTCTGACGACCGCGTTTGACAGATTTCGCAGGGAGATTGCGTTTGCGGTGAATGGGAACTCGCTTGGTGTGGCCAGTCGTTGCCGAGTCGGAGTTGTATCCTGCGATTCAGATTTGCTTCGACGGCATGCAGTTCACCATGGTGTAGCAGAGCAAAGAGTTTGTGCATGGCAAGGCGTTGGGGGACCTGTTGCTGATATCACCAACACCCTTCGCAAATGGAAGCTGGTCATTTTAAACAGCTCCAGGGAGCAGTTTTCACTGCACGACGACGTCATCTCCAACGCAGAGACACGACTAGACTCTGGTGCGTTATTGACGGATGCTCTGCTATGTCTTTGTGGAATCTTTTCAGGTGAAGTCAGCGTTCGGGAAGTAGTACCTGTCTGTTCACGAGATACTCCATGCAGAGCACACCAAAGCTCGCTCCACACACGTCCAACGACGATCCCGATGCGCAAACCCCCATCGCCGACACGTCTTTGGTGTGGCCCTTACCATGGTGCTACACAGACGGACAAGACTGGAGTTCTCCAACGGACACTTGGTCAAGTGACAGCTAGTCTCGAGGTTTCGAGCCTGAACGACCAAAACAACAGTCTGTTGTGGCCGTTCACTCTGATCGCGGTGGGACCACACATCGACTCGTTTGTTGGCTGCGATGATATTGTAGGTCTTCCAGAGCCATCAGCGACGGACGAGGCACCAAATGACGTATGCGAGACGAGCAACGCGCGTGTTGGTGCTGATCGCCTCATGGAATCTGGACCAAGACAACGTACCAGATGGAAGGTAATGCTGCCAAAGATCTGCAGTGGATGCCTATGGCAAACCATTTGCGACACCAAAAGACCGCAGTTCCACAGCATCTCTGGATACGAATGGTGAGATGGTTGGTACCCGAGTTGATGCAGAAGGTCTCGTGGGGCTCTCCTGTATACGCATGTGCACGTGTCTTCTTCTTCTTCATCAGGAATCCCAAGCATTTCGATGTGATTTCGACGACCACATCGCTTTCACATGGCCTCCTAGCAGGTTTGTTTCCTTGGCAAGTGACGCGTTGATGGACCCAAGCTCCTCTTTGGTTACCCATCATCCGCAGAAGAAGAACAGAAAGAGACTCAAGACACCGAAGAAGCATCGATCCTGTGCAGATCCCGACGGGTTGGGCTCCAGAGACACGTCGACGCTATCGTAGGCTAGAGGAATCGGATCGCCTTTCTACGAATGGGCACGAACAGCCTTCCCTTCGGATAAGGCACCTTTGTCTCTCGTCGCAAGCACACCTTCGCACCTGCTCCGACCTGAAGAGATGCTCGTTGACCACGAAAAGCTTGCGCTGAAATGCCACGAGGCTCTTCAACGGATGCAAAATGCCACGACGACAGCCACCAACGCGGTGGCTGACATTCTCCACGTGTCCGCATCGATCGACGAGCGTCTCAACGTTCTCCGTGAGCGTGAAGCTGAGATCCACGCAATGGAGAACCAGACGGAAGCCAATGCTGCCAAAGCGACGCAGCGAACTGTCTTGGATGTCGGTGGCCGACTGTTTGCGACCACGAAAGAGACGCTGCTTCGAGTGACAGGAACGTATTTCCATGGCATGTTGTCTTCGGGAAAATGGCAACCCGACAAGAACGGTGCGGTTGATGGTACAAACTGGGTCAATGGACCTCCCGTGACTGATACAGACTGCTCTGGTAGGTGCCTACTTGATCGACCTGAATCCCAAGCACTTTGAGGTACCGTTGGATTTCTTGCGCACCGGAGAACTTGAGACGACCGGACTGTTGCCTCATCAATTGAAGAAACTCCAGAAACTGGCCGACTAGTTTCAGGTGCCCATTCCTTCATCTCTCACATGGGATCCGTTGCAGTGTGGTAAGAGTCTGGTCCTATCGGAGCAAAACCGAACGGTGCGCAAGCAGAACAACAGCAAGCACGGATGGAATGGTAGTGTTATGGGCTCAAGGGCCTGTGAGAGATTCTCCGTTCGCATGGATCGTCGAAGAGGATACGGACAAGCCATGTTGAGGTTTGCGACAAAGGAATCATTCGGGCCAGAGGGAGGCAACTACGACTATTCTAATGGCAGATTCTATTTTGTTTGCGACGGGGGCTCCATGGCCAAGCGAAGCAGGAGCCAGACTTTGCTGGCAAGTCTTTGGCACCGAGAGACATTCTAACGGCTTTGTTTGGCCCCAATCGCAAAGAGATTTCGTTTGAAGCCAATGGGGAATCGCTCGGCGTGGCGAATCGAAACGTTTCCATGCCCGAATTCCATCGATTGTTTTTGGCGGCAACGATGTCCAGTTCACCCTGGTGTAGCATCGCCCAACGGAAAGAGAGAACCGTGTTCATGAAAGGAGAGGCGGCAAGGCAGGCAGTTGACAGTAGCAACCACCTATCGTAACATGTACTCCAACAGCGGAGCCTTGTTTCCATTTTCCACGGCGCAATATTTACTTCAAGACGACATGATATCCAAACGCAACATCAACCTCTAATCCGGCTGCTTTGTGGCTGCTGCTCTATCATTTACATCCTCTCTCTCTCTCTCTCTCACACACACACACACACACACACACAGACCCCCCCCATCAAAGTCAGAGTTTGGCATGAATCAGCTCCCCAAGAGCCATCAAATCAATTGCTAGGTTGACATTGGCGTGGGTTTCCAGCGCATGAGGCATGGGCACGCCATGAAACAGACTTCGCAATGGAAACGTCAAGGAATTGGCATTCACCACGTCGTCGCCAAAGTCGATTTGTTGCTCAAAGCCGTTGCGTTGCATCAGAATCGCACGCTTGCGACGTCGGTCAGCAAACAACTTGATGCCAATGGCGATCTGGACGGTCGTGTCTTGGCCCATCCAGAGCGTCAACTTGTCCTGTAGCAAGTGCAAGGGCTCGTTCGTGAACGCGATTTCGACCACTAGCGTGGGAAACGATGCTCTTGACGCAGCAAACGGTCGCAAGCACTGGTCGGGTGACTGGAGAGCGTCCCCAATGCAAAAGCACGCGTCGCCAAACGACTGGAGCGCGCGACGCAGTTGGAAATCATCGCCAAACACTTGAATTTGCTCGTGGATGCTCTCCACAACCTCTGCGGCCGCAAGCGCATGCACTTCGCTAGCGAACGAATACATGACAACGCGTCCAGTGGAGCTGGTCAGTGGTTCGTAGTGCCACCGGCCGCGTGGACACTTGTTGTCGAGCGTGTTGGTGGCCTCGAGCCAATCGATAAATTCATTGCAAGAGATGCACTCAAAGACCACAACGGGCCCCCAAGTGGGTTCGTCTTCGTTGTCTTTGCAAGGAGCGTCGCGAGGGTCTGCGTTGGCGATTTCGGTGAGTTTTCGATACGCGCGTTCGACGTTCATCCTCTTCGTTCGCTTTGGACGTTGACGACTGCGTGGCAAGTTGAGCAATGAGCAGGTCTCTTCGGCTTTGGCAAAGGTGTGCGTTGTTCTCCGCGTGGTCCCACATGTTCTTCGAGACCTTGGCAAAAGAACGCAACCGCCGTGATGATGGAACTTGATCGATGGAAGAACACCATCAGAACAAGACCACGATCCTGGCTGGCATCCCGTTCAAGCCGTGGGACTCTGTCCGTTGCTGGATGTCGAGCAGTGGGATGCAACGTGTCTCTGCTGGTTCCTTCCGGCTTTTGGCTTGTCGTGGACAACCGAGCGTTGCCTTGGGCCAAACCAGTTCGAGACCATGTTGAAGGAAGACTCGGGCGTTGTGCCGTGTTGAACAGCATCCATGTTGAGACTATTTTGGAAGCAGTGAAGGCGCCCAAGCACCAGGAAGCCAGCACGACCAAAGACACGAGCGCACAGTCGCCAACGTCGCCGAATGTTCCGCACAAGAGTCGGCGAACCAGAAGAATCCGGACGAGAAGACCCCAAAGGAGGTTTGTTCTTCACCACAACACCAGAGAAGGTCATGGGGAGGGCGAGGAGTATGCAGACAGGTCCATGTGTGATGGATGGATACCCGTTCGAAAGACGGATGGCTACGGATACGATGCTTATGGTGGTCTAGGCCATAGCTACGGCAATGACTGGTAGGGTCGGTGGGGTATGGTGTGCTCTGGAGGGTAAGGACGATGGATAGGGAGGCTTTTGGTGGTTATGGCGGACGATACGGTGGATACAGAGACTACGGAGGTTACGGCGACGATGGGATTGATGGAGGTGTTATACGACAGAAGAACTAGGGAGGTTGCAGAAGCCCAGGAGGATCCGTGGGCTGATGGAGATGACCGAGGCTACTACAGCTTTGGCTGTCACGAACGATGTATCGGTTTAAACTCGTTTGTGGTCAGCAAAATGCAGTTCCATTTGCCCACTTGCCGCGTCTTTTCATCGTTCTCTCTTGGCTCCGTTGGTTTCAAAGCCCACAGTTTGTTGCTGCTTTGGCAGGCACAGCCCCCACTGGTGGTGGTTCCATAAGAGCCGAGGTGACACCAGAGGTCAAGACACCAGTGGCGATTGAGCCGAAACTTTTGAGCCAGCAGGTTCCTCCATTGAATGACGACCACGTGAAGGCGCGGCACTGGAACCATTTGGCACAGATTGCACAACAGGCCTCTGGAACATCGCCGGCCACGTTGGCAATGTCGTTGCCAACGAAGTCGACGTTTGGGTGGAGCGCACAGGAAGAGGTCGACACGTCAGTCGCTAGGTTCGTGGCTTGCAATGCCCTGATCACAGCCTGTTGAGCATTCACAAAACCATGGCCGTACATCTGGTTGGGAAATGGGATCTGCTCTTGACCTGCGCTGTTGCTGCTGCACATCATCGAGGGCTCCGCCACGGACTGGAGTGATGTTTGGCCCGCGGTTTCGAGCAGAATGTCATAGACCTGATGCAGCTCCAGCGTTGGATTGGCACTTATCATGAGTGCCATGACTCCTGCAACGTGTGGCGTCGCCATACTGGTGCCATCCATGGTGGCGTACATTCGATCGCCAGATTTCCACGCCGAACGGACACTGATGCCGGGGGCCACCAGGTCCGGTTTCAGACTTCCCAGCGTTCCGGGGCCGCGGGAACTCAATGACGCCACCGTGTGGTTTCGGTCGATGGCTCCGACACTCAGCACTTCTGGAAACTCACCGGGAGCCGCTGCACTGGCACAATTCGGTCCTTCGTTGCCGATGCAAAAGACAGACAGAATGCCAGCTCGTAACCACGCAGCATGAAGCCGTCGAAACCATCGCTCGCCTCGGGGAGCATACCAGCTGTTGATGATCACGTGCGGAGCACTGGAGCAATCCTGATCGCCTGTAGCTTGGTGTTGTTGTTGAGGCTGGGTTTGGTTGGGGCTGGGGCACAGAAGGAACTCGGCGCAGGCCGTGAGATCTTCTTCTGGACAGAAATCAACGCTGCGGCATGCCTTGCAAGTGATCCAACGAGCGTCGGGTGCAACACCAATGCCAAATTGACCCACTGCCGTCGCCATCGTGTGGGTTCCGTGGCCATGAACGTCATGCGGCGTGTCATAGCGGCCTTCGGCATCAAACCATCCGACATCCTCCACAAATCTGTCTCGAAGTGCTTCATGGCTGGCACGAACACCAGTGTCCATGCTACCAACGATCACATTCTGACCCTTGATACCCAAAGCCCAGCTTTCGGGTGCTTGAATGGCTTGAATTCCCCACTGAAGCTTGCTTGTGGAAGCAGCATTGGTTGCATTACTGGCTTGGGTGCGTGGTATGGGAGATGCTGGTTGATCTGTTGCACGGATCGCGCCTTTGCTGGCCATGCGAATCGTTTTGACGTGGTCAAGCCGGCCGATGGTTTCGAGGGTTTGCTGGGTGGCGCCGCGCACAAAGAGATTGCTAGTGATCCAAAAGCGCCGCATCGTGACTTGCGCCGGTTGTTCGTCGTCCAAGTGGTGCAGTTCTTGCTCATGAAGCCGTCGGGTTCGACGCTGGCGTTGCAGAATCTCCAGAACTGGTTCATGAAGCTCGTCGGTGTGGGTCTGAAGTAGCTTCCGGATGGACGCGATGTGCTGCCCCCGCGTGCTTTGATTTGAGAAAGCATCCATGGCATCCGGTTGATCATCTGTTTGCTGGAGCGATCGAGTGAGAGTCGGTGTTGGCGCTGCAAATTCCACCACCACAACGTCTGCATGGGTCAGTTGACCAGTCCGCGCAAGCAAGAGACTGCGAACACTGCGGTGCAGCTTGTCCGCGTCAATCGCGTGGATATCAGCGCCAGCAGCGGTTACTACGCCGAGCGAAACGATGAACAGCGACGCCAGCGCGCCCAGCAGCATGAGCATGCGCATGAGCTTGGGCAAAGCGCACAATGCGGAGACATCCGGACAAGATACGCGCAGTGCCGCTTCGAGACGGTGCGACGCCTTTTCGGGCACGCGCTGAAGAGGCACGGTATGATGTGACCTGTCAACGATGGGCTGACAGACCCCAAGAGCTCACGTTGAAGAGGATCCACGACCCGTACGGGCTTTTGCAATTGAAAGGCGGAGACACCAACATACAAAGCTCCAAGAGACAGCGCTCCCGATGTTACTTGGCTCACTGGTGGCAGGAGAATTCAAAGAACATACAAAGGCAATCATAGAGAATCATTGTCTACTTTGCTACGCATCTCCACGACGACCAAGCGGTCTCGACGAAAGTCAAGCAGCATATCACACTCGTCTTGGACAAAAGCGAATCACAATCACATGGGGCTGGCGTGGTCCTGTTCTTTTGCGTGGAATTGCACGAGAATCGACGCATACAGTTGGTCCACAAAGTGTGACGCCGTTGCTTTGACCTGATCGATGGTTGTCACCTGTGCATGGGAGGTCTCGGACGATCCACTTGCAGGAGAAAGTGGGTCCACGATCAGATCCGGCGGGGTCATTTCATTTGCCGTCAACGCCAAACATGCTGTTGAAGAGACTGGCGAGTTCTCAATGCTGTGAGGCAACACCGTGAGCTTCAATTCGGTGTGGGAGATACGCTCAATATCGAGGTGATTCACGATGCGTTTGCGGTCATGTTCATCGTCGTGGGACCAGAGAAACCCCAACTGTTGTGGCGTGAAATCGCAGGCGAATTCTTGCATGGCTTCCGAATCGTAGAGATGCACTCGCACCACGTCGTCGCTTGCGCTTGACACGAGTTCCATCAGCGTTGTGGACAACTCCGATGGCGTCGTCGGAAGCCCAAGAAGAAACAACGAGATCAGCACATAATCGCCCGATTTGCGCATACGACGACCGCGTTTCTTGATCATTTTGAATTGCTTGATGTTGGCTGGGTGATCCAGTAACTCGGCGATAAACTCGTTGCTGTTTTCACTGAGCTGACGGCCCTTGTGCACATGTTCCGACGGTGCGGCAGGAGGTCTGCGACGTGACGTCGATGCTTGTGGTCCGGGAGTTCCAACGGGTACCTTCTCTAAGGCAGCCTCTGTAGTTGTTGATGGTTCGGATGCAATGGAACCATCGGATGCAAGTGGCTCAGACACTGTTTGCACTAGGCTTGCCGGTGCACTTGGCATCGGATCTGGTGTTGGAGCTACAGCAAGTGTTGGTGGTTCTGATGTACCTGGATCTGTCGATGATGTTGGTGGATGAGAGACAACTAGCTCGTCAGCGAAAGGAGGACTTGGAGTTTCATTTGGGGTTGATGGTGCGGTGGATGTTGGAGGGTCTGATGGAGTATGATCTGACGGCGATGATGGCTCCGGTATGGATTGCTCTTCAGTTGATGGTGCGTTTGATGTCAGATTGGGAGTCGCCACAACGAGTGCTGGTGGTTCTGATGCGACTGGATCCGTCGACTTCGATGGCGTCGATGGCTCTGGCGCACCTTGTTCCTCCATCGACGGTGCCCTTGGAGTTGCACTTGGTGCTTGTGCTGGAGCAGAAGAGGGTGGTGCTGATGTCGATGGACATGGCGCGCTTGGTGGGTGAAGAGCATTTGAAGTTGGCATTGGGTCGGATACTGCAGTTGGAGTGTGGTTCGTTACAGGTGGTGGTGCCGCATGGGATTGTGGCTGGCGAGCATTTGCTGGGTCTTGCGTGTCGTCTGGTTTAGATACACTCACGACCATGCTGGACAGCGACGGCGTTGGAACCATCGCAGTTACGGAATGCAGTGAATGGAGTTCTGGTTCCATTTGTTCCGGAAGCAATTGCGGCGCAGAGCTTGTCAAGGAAGTGCGATGAATGGAGCTCACTAGTTCGTAATCCATCATTGCTGCTTGTTTGAGGCAACTGTTGGAAAACTCGTTCGTCTTGGTGCGCCATCCACGTGGACTCATTGCGATCATTTCGTCTGCAGCTTGAATCGGCGTGTCGGACAGAGTTCCAGAGGGTTTCTCGGTTGTTGTCGGCACTGGTCGTTGCTTGGACGGAGAAAGTGAGTGGTGGTGTTTGGCGTGAGGTGCTGCTTCCGAAACCTTGTGAAGCTCCAGCTGGCGTTCTTCCTTGACTTGTTCGACGTCTTCTTCCGCATCATTGTCGCTGTCGTCTTCGCGTTCATCGTCTTCGGAGAAATGAGCAAGCCCGCGTCCAGCAGGTCGGACGGATCCTCGAAGCCCTGAATTCTCGCGCATTGGACCGGTCAGTTTGCGTCGGATCGTCTTGCTCGCGTCGGGCTCTGGGATTTTTTTCTTGGAGCCAGCACCAGCGTGGGGGTCGTAAATTGCAGCGGACAACACGTTGGTTGGTGTTGTCGATGACGAAGGTATCGACGCGGAAGTTGCGACTGGCGAAGACGACGAAATATCACAGTGAATGTTCAAATGCGCTTCAGAGCTCTTGCGGATCACGACACGGAACATTTTCTGTCCGATTTGCACCAGGCGCAGCATCGGCGCAATGGCCTGCGCTATTTCTTCGGGTGATAGATCGTCTGAGTTGCCATGACGCCGTGATGGTAACACTGAAAGAACTTCATACAAATGCACGTAGCGTTTTTGTTGCTCTAGTCCGTGGCCATCGACTTGCACCAGCATCAGCGGAGGATTGCGACTGACTCGAATCTGCGCGGGGAATTTCTTGCCATAACTTGACAGCGTGGTATGAAAGTGGCACGGAAGGGACTCAATCTTGCGTTGCATTCCGATGGTGATCGTCAGGATCGCTCGGGTCTTTGGCTCAATGATTTGGGTGTTCTGACGCACCAAATACCCGCGGTACCGGGCCTTGATTTTGTCTGCCGCTTGTTGTTTTTCTTTAAACTCTTTGCGCGCCAAATGGGTCTTGTACCGTCGTTGAATGACAACGGCTTTGTCGTCGTGATGGAGCTGGCTGGAAGAACTTTCCGCTTGCTGCTCCTCGTCGTCTTCTTCTTTCAGTGGTGGAGGCACTGGTGTTCGTGGTGAAGGTTCAGTCAAAGGGGTCACCGCAGCAGCAGGCACTTGCACGAGCCCAAGCGAGCGGGTGGATCGAATCTTTTCCAGTTCGATGCTCAGTCGAGTGACTTCTTCGGTGAGAAACTTCTCACGAGACGTCATGGAGCCTCCGCCACCGAGAGGAACTTGTTGTTGCTCGGTCACGAGAAGTTGTTGAGGCAGCACGGTCAACACGAGGTTGCCATGCGCATCATTACCAGCACTGATGACGTTGGCGATTTGACTTCTTCGTCGCGCATTGGTATCTTTGAGCGCCTGGATCTCGCGATGGGATTGTACCACGAGGTTGCGATACTTCTCGACTTCAGCCGACAAGGCCATGCTGGTGCGACGAAGCATTTCTTTTTCTGGATCTACCACACCATTGGGATCGGGTGGAAGCAGCACCGCGGTTGCAATGGCCGCCTCCATGGCTGCAGAAGAATTAGACGCAACATCGATCGGGCCAGTGGGCTCCTCTGCGATGACATTCTCATCAATTGGGGCAGACCCAAACGAGATCTCCGGGGCCACGATAGTACGACGCTTGATGAACTCAATGGGGACTTCCAAGTCGTTAGCTTCGGCAGCTGCCTCGTGATCGCGCGTGGAACTGCTGGAAGCTTCGCGCAACTCACTACTTGGTGTTCGTGGTTTGCCTGACTCCGTCGGAGTATCCAACCGCGGCAGGTTCAACGAGTTGCCCGCATTCGAGGCACCAACGTGGGCACCTTTGGTGGTTGCTCGATGAGCGTTCGGGTTGAGAATGTTCAGATGCGGAGCACTCGCGGTCGGGATCAATTGACTTGGGCGCTGTGATGCCGGGATAGTGCTGGTTCGCTTTGGCGAATTGGACGGCAGATACTCCAATGGCGTGGAGACTCCCATTTGCGCACGCGTCGCAAAGCTATACGCACCTGGCACACTGCCAGGTACGTAGCACGAGCTGTTGGTTGCTCCACAACCCATCGACTGTGAAGTCGCGCCTGTCGAGATCACATTGGACAACATGCTGCTATTGCTGAGACTTTCCAGTGCAGCCGCTTCTCGCTCCTGAACGAGTCGCGAGATGGTGGTCTCGGAGACTTGGATGATATGATCTTGACGTCGCTGGTAGTCTTTGGCGTGCTCCAGAAGTGCTTCCAGTTCTTTGATTTTGCTTTGCGCCGCGATCAGCTCTGCTTCACAAGTTGAGAATCCATTGGGGTTCCACGTGGGGGAAGTTGACGAGCCGATGGACGACGAAGAGCTTTGAGCTCCACAAAAACTGTTGCTGTTGTTATTGGTTGCCTGCCATTTGACCGAGATGTTGTTGTTGTTGCTGCTGTTGTTATTACATCCATTGCTTGCAGGTGCACCGATGATGTTGCGCACACTCGAGTTGGTATTGTTACCACCACTGAGAATGGCCGCCTTGCGTTGGCTCAATTCCAGTGGCGACAGGTTGCGATCGCGTTGCAAGAGCCGCAACGAGACTTCGAGGTCTTTGACTTTATCGCGAAGCTTTTGTTTTTCTTCTTGATGGCGCGTGATTTTGAGTTCATACTCGGTTTTGAGGTTGTGCACCGCTTGGTCTCGAGCAGCTTTGAGCGTCGAGGATTCGTTTTCTTTCCATTCCTTGAATTTCAAACGCGTCTCGGCGATACAACACACCAGCTTTTGCTTTTCTTGTTTGGCCAAATGGATCACTTCGTGCATTTTGTCGCTTTGGAAGCGCATCAGGCATTTGGTTTCGCTGATTTCACACGTGAGAAAATGGTTTTCTTGGCTCAAGGTGTCCACCTGCTGCTGCAATTGCGCGTTGGCCTGTGCAAAAGACTTTTGGTTGCGTGCCATTTGATGGTACAACTCGACGTGTTGCATCTTGGCCGTGAGCAATTCGTTTTTGAGAAACGTGGCTTCTTTCGAAAAGAACTTGAGCTGCTTTTGCTGACGATCCAATTGTTGTCGGGCGCGCTGGAGTTGCTGGGAAATGCTCAGGTTTTGCGCTTGGGCGTCGACCAACTCGTCGTTGGCCTGGTTCATTTGACGCGCCAACTTTTGGTTGCGAAGCTGCAACTCGACGTTTTTCCCGAGTGAATTGCAGTACTCTTGCTCCAGTTTCGGACCTCGCGCGTGGATATCCAGCTGCTTTGGTGGCGGTGGTTCTTTGCTGGGCGCGGTCGATCCTTCCACAGCTTCTTCGATAGACTTTTTGGAACCTCTTCGCACGGGTTTGGGCTCATCGTGGCTCGGAACGTCGACTGCCACCGTGACCGCGGTGTCTTCGATCGTTTCGAATGAAGTCTCGGCGGCGTCATGTTCCAGCGCGTTCAACTCATCCAAAGCTGCTTTTGCATCTTGTTGATGGTCGTTGGAATCGCTGGTGCGTAATGCCTGCTCCAATTCTCCACGAAGCATCTGAATGGTTTGATACATTTGCTCCATGTAGCTTTGCTGTTGTTGCTGAGGTGACTTGTCGTGGCCCGCTTCCGCCTGCAGCGCATCGACCTTGTGCTTGGCGTCTTGGCTCAATCCGGTGTTTTCCTGAACGATTGTCTCCAGCACTTCAATGGCTTTCTCCATGGAAAACGACTGGCGTTGACCTGAATGACCGTGCTGACCGCTGGGTTTGTCGCCACCGTGGGGACTCGACAAAGAGCTCAGGTAATCTTGAGAAAGCATTTCGAGCCGCTTCCATTCGTCCCAAGAGTCGAAATTGGTTCTTGACGGGGCCCCGGCCGCTTTGTCTTCTCCTGGCTTGCGTGGAGTGACCCATCCATCGCGCGCATGGCTGCTCACGGCACCATGCAGAGACGGGAGAAGCCTCGGAAGCTCTTCGTCTCGGTCCATGCGACCCGGTCTGAACGCTTCATTGCCATGACCGCTACCAGCAGCATGTTTTGGCGGGTTGGAGATTCTTTGGCGCGCGGATCGTAGCGGACTTGGCGTGGGTTTGCATGCCAGTTTCGCCTTGTTGCGCGTCGAGCTCAGCGGAGACACATACGCACTCGCTCCGCCCAACATGGCTTTTTGATCAAAGCGTTCCCATTCACTGAACAAAATGGTTCAGTGGGTTGATCAACCGTGGACTTGGTGACAGCGCAAAGCCTCGATCAAGTGGAACTTGGCGTGTGTTGCTGTGTTTGGTGAGCGTGTTTGCTGCTATATTTACGGGCGGGCGGTTCCCAAAGGAAGCTGACTGCATGGTGCCTGTCGGTTTCGCTCTCTTCGCCTCTGGAAACGCCACCCAACTCTTGCTCGCACCAACGGGCAGTGCGTGCGTGGCCTTGACGAGAAAATGGCCTTGTGAGGGGGTTATTTATATCGCGCGGGAACTGCAAACAGAGATGTGCGGAGTGTCGTTGCTTCATGGATCTGTTCCCGGGGGGGGCGGGGGCTTTTGCATGACCGAGCGTTCTTGCTCATGAGCTTTCCCGTAGGTGCTTGAATCATCCATTCATCGGTTCTTCGGCACCACACCTTGACGGCTAGCTTGCGACCTTCCAAGATCGTGAATCCAGAGGTTCGATTGGCCGACGGACGAGGTTTGGGGGAAAAAGGCAACTTGAAGATGAAGGAGCAGCGCCGAGCAGGCAAATTGGGCGCCAAGATGGTGTTGCGCGATACTGACAACTTCTTGCGCGAGTGTTCTCCACCAACCGATCAACTGGCAAAAGCTGATGACTTGCCGCCTAACGTCAACGATCGTCCTGAAGCCACGCCCTCGTCGTCCATTGTCGGTGAACCATCTGGCGCGCTGCCGGTGGAACAAAGCGCCACGCCGACCAAACAACCGGCGTCACCCGCGAAACTCACTCCTTTGCCATTGAATCCGCGCAAAGAACGTGATCGTTTGATCAAGAAAGAGCAGGCTATGCGAAGAAAACGACGAGAGCAAGCGCTGTTCGAGCAGGCCCAACAATTCCACAAAGAAATCGATAAATCCAGTCAGTGGCACAAACAAGAGAGTCTCGACGAAGGTACACCCATCATCTGTGCCTGTTTGGCAACACAGGACCAGTTGCATCTGACTTACTCTGTGATCATTTGCCTGGATCGGATGACGTCGCTACCCTGCAGAGCTTCGCCTGAAACGATTTGAACGTGATGCAGTGGATGCGCAAAAGCAAAACCCAGCGACCGCGGGCTACGAATTCACCAAATCGACCTGGGGCAATGCTTCGCGATGTTCACCAGTGTTTTGGGGCCATGCAGCTGCATTTGTTCCGAGTTCTCAAACCTCCAAAACGGCCCGAACGCCAGCCGTGACCACTCGTCGATTCATTAACGGGGCGCAAGCAGCCCATCCGGCGTCTTTTGGCTTCACCATGCCACGCAACAACGTAGAGTTGGTATCCCCGATGTTCTTTGGCGTGGACTTTTGCAAAATCCCGTTGTGGAAAGTGGGCTTGAACAAGGAGAACGTGGACGATGCCATCTCGCCGCAGGAATTGTTGTTCAATGCCAGCGAGGACGGGGAGTTGAGCGAACAAGACCGCGAGTTCCTGTTGATGCCAGCCGGGAAAAGTCGTCGTGCGTGGCAAGAAGAACAAACTGCACGCTTGAAAACTGTTTTGCAACAGAGGTTTATGCCGCTCACGAATGGCGTCGCCAACTGCTGCTTGGTGTGCAAGACCCCAGGCGGCAACACAATGGGATGTCCAGGTTGTTTCGAGTTTTCGGTCACGAAATGGCAACGCATTGGTCTGCCAAAGCAAGAAGCCACCACGACGTCATGCTTTTTGTCCTATGAGCAACAGCAGTTTGTGCTGGAGAGTCAATTGCAACAAGTTTTCGACGTCAAATGCACGGCAGGACTCGAGTCCCCGTCGTTCCAGGAAGCCCTTCGCAAAGAACAAACACTTCGCAATGAAAAGACCTACTACGAGAACGTGTTTCTCGATCAACCAACCATTCAAAAGTACCGCAACATGTAAGCACCCCGCGCTTTCTCCAGATGGGCTCCATTTGATGTTCTTGTGTCTTGTTCACACTCGCACACACGCCCCCCCCTGCACCGGCATGTTGTCCCAGTTGCAAGAACTACGTGCAGCTCTACATCAAGAGTCTCCCAACCGGCAGTGTACGACCGCGCGTTTCTCCTCCATGTTGCAGAGGCCGTCGACCAAGTATTTGACCCTTGGTTTGTTGTTGGTTTCCTCATGCCAACAGCTCGTGGAACTTCTCGTGGACACCAAAGCGCCACTCTTTTACATTTACGAGTTGTATCGTGCCAATTTCGAAGAGCCCAACCGCAGAATCCACTTGCTCTTGCCCACGACGAGCGGCTTTTTCTACCTCAACGAGACCATCGAACGTAGTTCGCCCATTCTCAACGCGATCGTCAGTGGGTTGCTGACCCTGGAGGATTTCAACATTCCGGGCTGCAAGCAACAAACGCTCGTGTTGTTCAGCGTGGCGATTCTCCACGAACAAAGCACCAGCGAAATGCTGGTGCATTACTTGCGTCACAATTTCTCCATCCAGACTCCGAGTCGTCCGCTCGGGATCATCACGGTGCCGAACCAAATGCCGCGGCAAGTGCATCAAGACGAGTACCAAGTGCGGCTGGCCAGTCAAATGCACCGCATGATGGCGTTTGCGATCAACAACAAGCGCATGGTGGTTGAGGAGCTGCGCCAAGAGCGACGGCTCAAGCTCATTCAAGCCCATCACGAACGGGTGAGTGGATCACATCCAGTTGACGTCGTGGCTGCCATGGGAACGAGATGAATTGCTTGACTGACCATGGCTTGGTGGGGTGGGGCCCAACGCAGATGGCCCAGTTGATCGCCGCCAAAAAGGGCAGCAAGCCCAAGCTTCGTTCACAGAAAGAGATGAAAGGGCTGGCGTTTTTCCAGTTTGCCATGGACGACGGCAACCCCGAGAGTCGTCTGGACAAGCTCTGGCAGTGCTTTCAACTCTTTGAACAACTCAAACTGTGTCGCAATGGCAAATTGCTGGAAGCCGAAGTCAACGAAGACACCTCGGCATTGATTGCGTTGCACCAGGAAGCCACCATCAACACTTTGGACCAAGTGTTGCACAAAACTGCTGGTCCATTGCCGCGGCCGATTCTCTGCATCAATGGCACCAAAGTGGCCATCAAATTGGGCACGCGGCTCGGTGCCAAAGAACAAGACAACCGCGAATATGGCATTTTGCTCAATCTCGAGGAGCACCAAACGCCCGTGACGACGCCCCATGCCGACGTGGCTGGCCCTGACGGCAACGACGAAGCCGGCGACGAGCACAAACACATCAACGACCTGGCCACGGAGCAGCAAGAAACACACCTGCATGCAGCTTCGGCGGCAGTGAGCAGCCAGGTTCCGGCGTCAACTGACAAGGACGACACCATCCAAGCGCTAGACCGGCAGGGTACCCCGGGGGACTCGTCAATGGTAATGCCAAGCACGGCCGGGTCGATCTCCATGTCAGTCTCTTGGGCCGATCTCTCGCCGCCGTCTTCTTCGCAGGCCACGCAGCGAAGAAGAGAGTCTGCTTCTTCGTCACCTTCCTCCATCACGCTATCGTCCACTTTGGTCCGTGGGCCGTCCAAGCGGTTGCAACGTACCAGCACCAGCACCAGCACCAGCGACAACGGAACTCACAAGAGCAGTCGTGCGTTGCGTCGAAAAATGGCTTTGCAGGCCGCTCTGCAGAGCCAGCAAACCGTGGTGGTGTTGGATTTGTTGACCCTCCAAGACGTCGAGTGGCGCCAACAAGACGACGTGTGTGCCATGTACGCCAGCAACGACGTGTTGGTGCCACCGTTCCACAAACTCAATTGGTTGGCGCTGGCCAAAGCGTATCTCGACAAGTTGCCGTTTGTGGCATTGCAGACGCCGCATCTCGAAGAATTCAACGCACTGGCGGAAATGTTGCAAAACCCCCAGCAAGTGCTCTCCAAAAAGCAAATTGCCAAATGGCACGACCAGGTGGTCACGTTACAGGACAAACTCGCCACAGGCGTCGGCTCCCTTGGGGTTGACCACTTCCATGTCGATGCACCCAATTACCTCCAACCTTCCAACTCGCTGGGCTGTGGCCGCAATGGACGACTCGCGTTGGCGACCAAAATGCTGTCGCGCAAAGGCGGCATCTTCAAGACCCGTTTGCAAAAGCGCAACCACCAGATCCGTCAACGCGAACTGGAACTGGCCGAACTCCAGGCCCGTGAAGAAGCACTGAAAAGGCCCCAACTCAGTCTCGCCCAAAAGCTCAAGCACCAATTCATCCAGGACAAAGCACCCAAAGTGCATGCTTTTCTGGACAAGACCCCGTTGGAGAAAATGGGCCAATTGTCGGCGCTGGTGCTGCACAAAGCTGCCCAAGGGGTTGTCGAGGTGGCCCAAGCGGCCCAAAAAGAACTGGAAGTACATACGCTCTGACAAGCGTCGGTCATTTGGCTCCATCGGGGGGCCATCCAGCGCCACTAAAGCCACCACCACCACTACAGCAACCACCAAAAGAAGCAGAAGAAGCAGAACAAGCAAAAAGAAACCAGAAGCAAACCAAAACAGCGCCAGAAACAACTCAGCAAATTGGTGTTTTTACCTAAATTGAAAGCAAGAAAGAGAAAGAGTTACAGTGGTACAAACGCATTTGGATCCTTTTTGGTTGATATTCGTTCACTTGGTTCACGAAGCCGTCGACGGGGCAGAAGCTTGCGGGGCTGCTGCTGCTGGTTCTTCTTCCTCCGACTTGACCACATTGCCACCACTGGCTGAATGGCTGAAGAGATTGCGGTACCCTTTGCCCACTTGATAAAAGCCCACACACGAAAAGGCCACCAGACCTGACACCAGTGTCTTGTGCAGCACATCGGCCACGCGCGACGCCGTGGACGCGTTGGCATTCACTCCGGCCGGCATGTTGGGAAAGCTTGCTGAAATGACTTGGAATTTGTATGGCACCACGGCAACCCCCTCCAACAACTTGAGCACCAAACGTTGGAATCCTCACTGACGCAGGTGGGGAATTGTGGAGTCTTTGCACCACCGGCACGAATGGTGTGGTCCACCGAAAGCATTCACTGTGGATTCCAATAGCCTCCATCTTTTGGTGCGACATGTGCGTAATCTATGACGTTAACCTGGCCGAGGCGTGTGATTGGCCCGTTCGCGATCCAAACAGCAAGCATCTCATTGGCTGAGAATGGTCTGCACGCTTTGGCCGTGGGCTGGCTAGCTGGCTCACTCATTCATTGCACGATGATATCCCATTTTGATAGATTCATCGTGTCCGCAGCTTCAATGAGATGCCTTCCTCAACAGTTTCCCCAATACGCCATCCCACAAGGCGGACGACATTTGGATACTGGAAACTCTCAACCAGTCCACACCATGCCCATTGCATGCATTTGATAATGATCGCCTTGATGATTCCTTGTGGTGCGCGGCTTCCGTTCGGCATTTGATACCAGTTTCTTCTTCCATGGTCGGCTGGCTAATGTGCGACTTCATTGGGTTCTCGAACGCTTATTGGGTGCAACTGATGTCCTTGTGCTCCCGACCGAATACACAACGTACTCGGTCGCGAGCAGGAATAACTGAAGAACGCGGTACGCGCTCACACCGCCGAGTGAAATGTGAACGACACATGGCATTTCGAGTCGCTTACGGTGCACAACAATCGTTTGCATTCCACTTGTTCCCTGCCACGTCATTCGTTGGCATCGCCCCATGGCACCAGCAGTGCACTTGCTTGGTCAGAACCGCCCGCATCCTGCTGTCATGGTGATGCTTCACATCCCCAGAAACGTGACAAGTGCGGTCGTGATGCACGCGAATTCGTCCATGTGCCGTCGTGACCTTGGTGCCCTCATTGGTGGGGGGGTCCCTAATTGGGCCGTCCCAATCCCTAACGCTTCGCCACCCAGTCAAAGACCCAAAGTGCCATGATGATCCGAAGTGGCACCATGCTGGGTCGGTTGGCGCGGCGGATACGACGCCACCCAACGACGACATTGCAGCCGCCATGCCACGCCATGGCAAAGCCATTTAGTGTCTTTCCAATCGTCGACATTTCACGACTTTATCGAGTGCATGGCACGACGGTCGTGCCAGCGATCGATGCCATGCGGTTGCTGGCGCGAGCAATGAGCAGCAGTAGCAGTAGCAGCAGTAGCAGTAGCGCACATGGCACCGACCAAGGACCAGCAGCGATTTGGGCGAATATGCTTTCCAACAAGCTCAGGAATGGACCAGTGGGAAGTGGTCCACATATGAGACGAACTCCCCCAGTGCAAACCGATCGGCTGGCCAGAAGTGACGGCATGAAGCGTCCACGTCGTCGCCCAACCAAGTCATCACGAAGCCACATGAAACCTGGCAAACGGGTTGCGACGACACTCTACGAAGAATGGAGACAACATCGCGACACCATGGCTCTGGATGAAGTTCACAAGGCGATCAAGATCAATGCTCGTTACCACCAGGACCGCGTGCACGGCATGGCGAATGCGCTGGAAATGGCGCAATGGCTGGCGACAAGAGGTCTCGCGATCTCGGCACAAGCATGGAGTGGCGTTTTGCATGGAATGGTCGAGCTCGAGTTTCCAGTGGAGGAAATGACGCGATGGATGGACACTTTTCCGCGAGAGAAGCTGACAAAAGAAATGATTTATGTGCTCTCCGAGACTTTGGACTCTGGCAGAAAGCATGATGTCGTGTTGGACTTGTTGCGGCATTATTTGGAGTCCACCGGACCGGAGATTTCATCAGAAGACCGCGGAACCCTGGTGCGGCATCTTGCCAATAAGTTTATCAATGGCAAGCCGACGATTCGGCAGCTAGAAGCATTTGTGGCATGCGCCAACAATCGACAATGTGAGATGACTTGGGGTCAAGTGTGTTACTTGGCGTCGTACTATTTGGACCCATTGAACCATCAATTGGGGCGTGGATCGACGAGTTCTATTGTTGATCACTTTTTGATCCTCGTCAAGGACAACACGAGTGTGTTAAAGTGGCGTTCGGATACAGAGTTATCAGCCGAAGATCCGGTAGATTGCGAAGAAACGAGCGCACGTCCGTCGCTGGATCAAGTTGTCATGATGTGTTTCGAGACATTGAAGGAAGAAGAGCAAGATGTGTACCTGCAAGCCGCATTTGGTGTTGTGAAAGATGCGGGGCTCTTGTATGAAGTGGCAGAGTTACGAGCCTCAGATCGATTCATTCCATTGGATTGGGATGTATACGAAAACGCTTTGGCTGCCACTCTTACTCACCGTGAGAATGAAAAGATAGACCTGACGAAAGCCATAGAACTCTCGAATTGGATGGCTTTGCATGGAATCCCTTTGAAGTTCAAGGCTTGGGGTACTATCTTGTTGGAAATGATCCGATCCAAGTATCCGCTGAGGCATTTGGTCCATTGGATGGACACGCACCAAAGCAAAGATTTGACTCGAGGATTCATTTATGCTCTCTCCGTCACGCTCGATCATGGCCGAAAAACCGCGATGGCTTTGGCGCTTGTGAAGCATTACTTGGACCAGACGGGCATCGACGAGCCATGGAAAAGCCGGGATGCAGTGCTCTCGTTCCTGTTGCAAAAGTTTCTCTTTGCGAAGCCCTGCATCGAGCATTTGGAAGAGTTCATCGCGTGTATGACGACACTTGGCTCCGTTGCGACACCTCTCAACTGCGAGCGGATTGCATCGTACTACTTGGAGCCTTTGAACCATGGCTTCGGTCCAACCTCGCATGAAATAGCGCGCGACTTCATCAAGTTTTACGATGCAAACGCTTCAGTGCTCAAGCATTTGAGTAAGGAGGAAGTGACGAAACGAGTGAACGCGTTGGTGCAGTGATTGATGCTCATGTGCGAGCGGATGTGCATACGATCGTCAAGGGTGAGAAGCTCGGCTGGAGGTGCCCAGCAAGTGGGCATGTGGATGAGAGGAAGGCACAGACCTATCGTGACAAGAAGAAAGCGACCCAGTGCTCGATTATCAGCGAGGAGGGCAACTTGTGCGAGCATTGTTCTTGCTTGCCATAGTAAAAACGCGCGATCGAATCGACAGGGTGTGCACAAGATTGCTGTGGAAAGCAGGCAAGAGGCATGACCAGGGTATCATCGTTGCGTCTCCGATGTCTAGCAACGCAAACAAACGACCAACAACCACAGGTAATGACATCGCGCCAAAGTAGATGCGCATTCTTGGTAGAAACGACACGCAATGGGCGATGTTTTCTCTTCGTAAGAGCGAAAATGAATCATGCGGTCATCACTAAGGACGAGGATCGTGCATAAGTCTGCACGAATGCGATGGAATTGGTTGGATGGGTTGAGATTCGCTGACAAGTCATTTGCCAAGATCGAAACACAAGACACCACCGTCAACGGCAACTTCTGACGCGTTGGATTGTCACCTGCCACACGGTGGATCAGTATTCCAGATCATTTTCAGGTGGTGCAGGCTGGGTTATCCTAGTATCGTGCCATCACAGACGACAAGGTCCTTGTCGCTACATGTGCCCTTCGCCGATCGATGTTTCGACCGTCTGTACCCTTGTAGCAAGCGCGTGCCCATGAGTACAACTCCAGCTGACATCATTTCGAGTGATAAATCAACTCTCCAGAAGCAACTGTCAATCAATCGACAAGAAGTGGTTGATCTCACGAGCAAGTGTTGCTGACAGAAGGAGATGAGATCCTTTCTCGTCGCCCTACGGTCAAGGATGCGTCCACTTGCTTTTGCTTCGGCTGTGGGCGTGGTGTTAGCCTCGACAGTCGGCAAAGCAATAGTGATCGAATTGTAGTTTCGATTGGCCCTCAAGTTTCGTGGTCAATTCAAAGAGCTCTTGAAATTTGATTGCCGTGAGCTTCTGAATGGTGCACCGTCCAGTGCGGTGATTGCTTCGAGTTCAAGACAATGCTTTCTTGGCTTTCGTTCAGCATTCTCTCTTGATGGTTAACAAGCGAACAAGAGCCACCAACCTTGACTAGTGGTGCGGCATCTACATGCAAGGCTGCTTGCTATACATGCACTTCCAACTCTTGTACTGTTGTTGCTAACCTGGAGGTATTACTGAACGCAGGGATTATCTCCACAACTCTTCACGGACGCGTCGCCGCAATGTACAACGCCCACGCACGACTCAACCCGTCGTCATCAGACACAGCGATGCGTACTTTTGAGCTGCTTTGCCATTGAAGTAGTAGCTTCCACCGAGCGGAATGCTCCAGTTGGCTCGAATGTCGTTCACCAAGGTGTCTTTGATCTTGTTGATGTAGTAGAGTTGGGGCTTGCGAGGCGGATAAACGTCAATCGGGCACGGTTCTGGTTCAGTCAGGTGCCACACCACCGGGTTGCATGTAAATGCGTGTTAAGGTCCGTGGGTTGCCGAATGGAGTTCGAATCCGTTGACCAGAGAGCAAGTGGAGCGATCGATGGAAATCAAATGGTGCGGTTGCGCGAAATGCAGCAATCCCGGACTGCAGTCACCTTCCGTCACCCACGCAATCGCATACGACGAGCGATCACGAGCATGCACATTGCCGCCGTTTACCACACACGAAATTGTATGCATCACAGAGTCGTTGGGAACCAGTGCGACGCGAATCAGACCGTTGAACGGGCCCGCTGGCCGACACACTCGCACGTTTGTCGTCTGCGCGCCAGTGGATTGGACTTGATGAGTACACGACCCAAGTCTGACCGTCCGTGAGCGTGAGTACGCACTAGGTCTGCTCCATTGTAGCAGTCACAATCTGGGGTGTCAGGTTGGTATATTGGGCTTTTGCATGTCAATCGTTGCCGGTTGGCTCGAGTTGGCAAGCACTTGCACTTCAAACTGGGAGTTGACCATATCATTGTAGTAGGCCGCCCTGGCGGATGGCTCAATTAGGAAATGACCACCACCGCCATTGCCACCGCCGACCCCATCAGACAGAAAGCGACAAGTACTACACCCAACGGCAACTACTGGCGTCCCACCACAGGGAACAACAACTGCAGCGGATCGAAGATTGTTCCCATCTGGGTGATGGAGGATCGTTGCCTGTCAACAGCATGTGGGAATCACCACCCTTCCCAAGCCGATACACTGTTCGTTTCGATATCCTCTTTCATAAGGTGTGATACCGGAGTGCTCATCGTATACTCTGATAGGTTCCGGATACCTTTCTGAAGCGATCTATTGTGCAAACTTATGGAGAGAATGGTCACAGAGTCCTGCATAACTATGGTGCACATCCAAGTCCGCCCATCCTCCCTTGACAAAGGATGGACAGTTTGACAGGGTGCACAAGATCGACTGTGCACCCTTCATGGCGACGGAGACCCCCCACACACACACAAAGTCCATTTTGCCTCCATGACAAAAACTCATCGTTTGGATACTCTCTATCCGTTCTAACAGGACTGAGCTCGAGCCCAACTGCAGTTTATTCTTCTCAGTGATCCAATCCACTTTACCAGGTTATTGTATCCAAAGGATCATTCTGTCCGACTCTCATGAAGGATGTGGCGAAATGCACCTGCCAAATGATTCTTTTTGATGGATGGGGGCGAGATCCGCATCCACCAAAAGCATCACTTGGCAGCTGATGCATCCATTCACCTGTTCAGTGGATCTACAACAATCGAAGGAGGTTGATGGGATAGCAATCATGCAATACCCCACCACATGGTGTCTCGGTCTGTTGGTGTCAGGCACTTAGTAATGGTGGACGACTAGCACAAACGGCCAATTCCAAAAGGCTTTTTGCCAAGATTCCATTGCCTGTTGGGCCACCGAGTGGTGCCACATCGTTGCGTGTGCCAATGTGCTTGGTGTTCGTTTTCGTTCAATGAATACTTGTTGCTTCTTTTAACTGGTGTTAAAATCCAACCAAACGCCAGCAAGCAACTGCACCAGATACGAAGCCTCGACATGCAAGGCTGACTTGCTCTACATGCACTTGGCTTCACTCTTCTTCATTTGCCAAGAGGTTACGAAAACGCAGGGTACTTACTCCACACAACTCTTCACGGACGCGTCGCCGCAATGTACAACGCCCACGCACGACTCAACCCGTCGTCCAGATTCGTGCGGCCGAGGATTCCCATCGCCGCGTCCTTGTTGACCGTCGCGTAGTTGGTGTACAACAATGACAACCACCCATTGCTCGTGTCAGCACCCGTCACGATCTTCTCATGGGACAACACGTCGTCC
>JAMFLO010000360.1:0-34056 GCA_027475765.1 Paralagenidium karlingii
TCAAAAAGCCGAGGAGTGACGTCAGATCACGGGAGGAATTGCCTCTGTTGTGTGATTAAACTGAACTCTCTCTGGATACAAGAACAAGTGTTGCTATTATTTCTTGTTGAAAGTGAATTTTAGTTATCACTTTTAAAGTCTACTACACGACAACATGAACAAACTCATCGAGATCAGCGTCAACTCCAAATGGGATGAGGTTGAACCAAGCGCCAACTGACACTCAACAAGATCACCGAACTATACAACAAGCAAAAGCAGGAGCTCGACGCCATCGTGAGACGTGCCAGCAAACAATTTAACCTTTCTTCACACGTCCGTAACGAACACGAGGACTTGGCTCAGCCATCTGCTGTAGATGTAGCTGAGGACGATAATTCTTCATGATTCTTTGATTGAATCGGCTTGCTTTCACATTGGCTTTTGTCTTGATGTACATATTTGTCTTCTTTCTTGTTCGTTCCATTGTCTTCTGGGCACCACTTGTCGCCCAACGCCACTTGGACACTGTGCGTGCCTTCTTGTCTTACGTAGACTATACGGTTGGCTGTTGAAGTCGCATTTAGCAGGATCGTACTTAGTCAACATTTGCTCCATGAAATAGACAGTCATCAGAAGTGTGCCATGTTTTTGCACATGATTCACAAATTTCACAAGTTTTTCATTGTGGGACTTGATACATACAGTTGATACGTACTTCTTCAGGCCAGTTTGTCCCACGAAACTGGTCAGAAGGACGATCATCTGAGGCTGTTCACCTCCCTTGTCCTTGTAGCAGTTCATTTTGGAAAACTCCGAGATCCAAGAGGAACAAAACGCAGCCAGGCTGGCCATGCCGCCGGCGCAAACCAAGTTCTTGGTCCTGCTTTGACTGCTGTCGCCGACCGCCGCTGGCACCTCCCCGCACTCAGGCTGACACACAAGTTCGGCAGTTTTGTTCAGGGTAAGTCTCCGTTTTTTCTCTTGGGTTTGGGCGTTGCTGGCATTAACCATTGGTACTTTGTTGTTCTCTTTGACTTCATAGGCTGCAGATCATGCGGCTTCCAACGGCGCTCCTCAGCAGCCAGTTGACAGAAAGCCGGCAAGATCGCGCCTCTCCATACCACGCACAACCCGTTCAACCATTCCAACCATCGAATCGAGTCTCCATCACTAGTCGCCGGCGCAATAGCAGCCAGGCTGACCATCAACCAGTACCAACTCCGATTCATCACGTTGACCGCACCGCAGTACATCACAAGATCACCATCCATTCAACGTTCAAGCCCTTGGTGACCCATCAGCTCCGTTGTCGCCGGCACTTATGCGAGGCTGACATTCATCGCCGGCTACACCCAGCAGCTCTGCCACCGTTAGCGAACACCATGTTCAGCTGACAGGCTGGCCGCGCGGGCGAGCCTCCAGTTGACAGCATCGCCGGTGGACCATGCACTCATGGATGCACCTGGCTGGTAACTGTACTGGAGGGGCCAGGCTGATGTGAGAGCCTGTGAAGTTGACCATGGACTCTGTCAACTTGACCTTCGAGTGTCGACTCATCCTTGAAGGAGTTGTCAGTTCAGGATCATGTCGACATGGATCGGGGAAGCACATGGCCTGTACCCCTAGGAGCCGCACTGTATGGTTGTCGTTCTTCATCCGGCACTGGTCCTCCGCGAAGGGATGACTCGAACTCACTCGACACCTTCGAGTATCAGAGGGGAATCGTGTTCGATTTCTTGTCATCCTGAAGGATTCATGTGTACGTTCTTGGAGCGGCACTTGTTGGGTCGGTACGCCGAAGGGTTGTCCATTTTCACTGTTCATTGTCATATCATGGTCTGGGATTGTCCTCAACTTCAAGTTCCGGGCTTCAATCAAGGTTCAAGGGAAGCGAGGTGGCAGCCTGTCCTTACGACGGCGCCGCCTCCTATAGAGTTCCTTGGTCTCCCAATTCCACAGACTGGGCACCAAGTAGGCGAGTCAAACGCTGTCTCTTCTTGTCTTATTCATACAACAACGCTCCACACGCCATATCATCTTCGTCAACCCAAGTGGGTTCGTCATAACCAATCCATTTAACAAGGTAGTTGCGTCTTCTTTTCCCCATTGTTGTTGCTCGTTCCCACTTGTGAGAAAATAGAACACCTATTGCCGGTGTCCTTTGAGATAACGTTTAAATGTCGGTGTAAATGATAGACTTCGTGGTCTCTGGGTCCATTCAAATGCTCTTCTTGGCGCGCCGAAAGGCGCGACTCTACTTGTGCAAATGACAGACAATTTGGGAGTGGTTACTGTGGGACACAAAGTCCCCATGAAAAACGACCGAATAGAACAAAAAATCTCACTGGCATACCTATAAACCAAAAAAACGCAAAAAGTATTCAGTCCTCCTTGGGGGTGTTTTGTGATCGTTGCGATGTCGCCAAATGTCGCTTGAACTCTTGTTTAGGCCTAGGCAAATATTTGACAGGGCCTTGGTACACAACAAAGCCAACCATCAGAGCAACACTGCGAATAAAGCCAGAGTGCTAACGCGGAACTTGGTCACGATCATTTCACTTCTGCTTCATCCACGGCAAGAGACAGCAGGCAAAGCATAGATCACACTTGCACACACACTTCAACACATGTAGACCACTCCATCCTCACAAAACTTCCTCATAACCATTTCCACCCGCTCTGGGACCGACCAACTGAAACAGCACACCACGAAAACGAGAACCGCTTTATTACATTTTCAATGAACTCGATGGCGCCTGGCTCTTTCGTGCCGACAAATTCGTTGAAGACATTGGCGACAAATCCCCACAATAAACATGGTGCAGTTCAACATCATCGTCGACCTACTGGGCTTTGGTGCGTCTTTTCAACTGATGGCTCGTGCGTTTGGATCATTTAAGCAGAAGGCAAGCTGCCATCGCATTGGACAACCAAGTGTGCAAGACGTCTTTCGTGCAGTGCGGCAAGTGACCGCCATTGATCTCTCCGCTTTGTCAAAGATTCTGGGTTTTGTGTGGGTTTTGTTTTTGTTGTACCATTTGGATAAAGGCTATCGCGACGTCAGATTGAGCTTTGGTACAATGGCAGATTGTACAACATCCATGGGCTTGCAGTTCCAATAGGCCAGCGACGTCACACGGCGGTCGAGTACTTTGATGTTGTGAGAGGATTTTTGGTTGGCAACAAACGGTAATGCTGAAGAACGTCTGCAGACGTTCACCGATGGCGCACGAGATATGGTGGGTTGCAAACAACGGGCTGAGAATAAGATGGTAACGAGGTCTTGTCGCGCATTGTATCAGCTCCATCTCCATCGATGTCGACAACAAAAAGCATTGCTTTCCCCCAACAACACCACTTGAATTCTTTAGAAAGAATGAATCCGGATGAGCTCAAGCGACTGCTGGACGCGCTCAAATTCCGGTTGCCAGCCTTCTATGGTCACCAAAAGCTTCAGGAGATCTGTGAAAACCGGCGGCGTTTGATTGACCATTTCAATGGCGTCAGCACTTTTCGTCAAACCATTGAAGGAGGAGCGAATGCTTCGTTTCAAGAGTCGGTTCAGCCAGCGCTGCGATTCAAGCACTTGGTTGATTCTGCGTCAGGGATGGCCACGCTCATGCCTGGATCTCATACTGTTGACGGGACTTCTCTGAACTCAAGGCATTAAAAGACCAGAGGCGATTGCTCTGTCAAGCTTGGCTCTTGAAGACCTGTTGCAGTGTCGACAGCATAGACATTTAGTTTAGCATTGCCATAAGATGGCTCTGAACGGCGGCCACATCCACCGTCTTCCCGATAGAGTGCTCGATCCTGACCAGATCGGGATCTTTCTTTGGTGGAAAGCGTATTGTTAGGGGATTGCTCTCCCCGAGTATCCCTAATTCTGGATAGAGTCGAGTTACGTCAGACTCAGACCGACTCAGACCGTCCGATCAGATTGCGATCGCTTCCTTGGTTCAGTTTTGGTCCAAGAGAGAAGAAAAGAATTCCAAGACAACATGAACGAGGACCAACTGACTCTGCAAGAGCGTCGTGTGTTGGTGGTGGACGACGTCACGGGGTTGGTGCGTCCGCTCACGGAACAAGACAAACAGTTAGAGACGCGCTATGAGGGAGTGTCTCTTGACCGGTTGGTGGATCTGGTGTTGCTGTTGTGCAAACACAAGAACCTGCCGTTGGTGTTGGTCAACCAGATTGTGCAGTATGCTGGGTGGAGTCTGGTATATGAGGAGCGCACGGAGCGAGAGGTGCGAGGTGAATATCTGAACGACAAGTATCTGAGTCTCACGTTTCAAGAAGACCAAGACGAAGACCGAGTGTTGACAAACGAACAACTACGCTTGGTACAACAGTGGTTCAAGTTTCAGTGTGTACTCTTGGTGGCAGACTGCGAGTCCCACGATCAGGGATGGGCAAGTGATGCTCCTGAACTAAACGGTTCCTATCGAGGATCATGGACTTGGAGTGAGCTGGAGATTGAAACACTGCAGGAATCTGCGCCGGCCCGAGTATCTGATCGCGTGCTTGTGACCAGCAACTTTCGCGCAAGCAATCAGTATCGCCACCATCGTCGCATTTTCATCAACCCGACATTGCTCACCAACATCAAGTTTGGTGAGCAAGTGCATCTGTATCTGCGTGCACAATACCCTGGATGGTGCAATCACGTCAAACACGCGCGGCTTGCTGCATATGTCTCGGCGCAAGTCAACGACGACACTGAGGTCGACAGTGCGCAAGTTACCCAAATGCACCGATCATTGGTGAGGAATTACTATCGCCGGCTCATGGCGGCAAATGCATCGAGTGACGGTACCAGATGCACTGTGCAATGAACAACGGAAGAAGAGGAGTTGATTCTACCACGCCACCGCACCCCCACCAAACGGGAGGTCCTGAACTTCGTAAATCCTGATTGCTTTTCGCGAGTGCCAGTGGCTTCAAAGTGATACGTGATGGAATGGTATACCAACACCCAGTTGATTCCTATTCAATCATACTCTCTGATCAGAAGCCATGATTGAAAAGGAATACTAAGACCGTGGTGCTGACCAGAATTTCATTGGGTTTGTTGTCGGTTGAGTCCATGAAACATGATTCAATGTTGCAGTCCGCATGTTTCTTTTCCTGCTGGTTCCGCAGTTGCGTGGAAAGATCATGATCATGGTAGCAGACCTTCCATTAGAGATCCAGCCCATCGTGGTTGTCACAGCCTGTATATGGCTGCTGAACACTAAAACCATGGGATCATTTATGCAATCACTCCCAGAATCTGAAGTGAAACATGTTGTAACAGTTTCCACCATTCATCCGATACCTGACCACAAAAGCCTGTCGTTGAGCTTTGCAAGCTGTAAGAATGAGAACTCGTGGGCTCAACAGTTTGGGGTCATTAACTTGCGTTGTTTACACAACAAGAACAGCAAGGCGATTATGCACAGGTTCCCTGTGCATTATTGGATTGATGCATTCTGGTTCAACCGAGCCATGCGCTTCGTCTGGAGTCGAACCGGAAGAATGGATTGATCGAAACGAGATGCGTATCATTCGGTCTCTGTTGCACATTGCGACGGCCGCAGCGTCCTCAAGAATGATCCATTGCGAGAACCAGCTGGAAGATGGACGCCACCCGACACAAGTCTCATCTTTCGTGCGCGATTCGGAAGTCAACTAGCCTCAGACTCAGAGACGGGCCTGTGGAAATCAACATGACAACTCAACCGGATCGTGCAGTATGCTGCGTGGAGTCTGGTCTATGAGCAGCGCACGGACGAAGAAGTGCGAGGCAAATATCTGAACTCCAAATATCTGAGTCTCACGTTTCATGTTTCCGATGTGCAATCTTGGTGGCAAATTGAGTCCCACGATCAGAGATGGGCTTACGATTCGTATCAAGGATCGTGGACTTGGAGTGAGCTGGAGATTGAAACACGAGTCTCTTACCGTGTCCTGGTCTCCTACACTCTTCGTGTGTGCTACGAGTGTCGCCACCATCGTCGCGTTTTCATCAATCCAACGTTGCTCAGCAACGTCAGAGTTGGTGAGCAAATGCATCCTTACCTTCGACGGCAATACCCTGAATGGTTCAGTTACGTTGAACACGCGCGGCTCGCTGCATATTTGCGAACGACAACTCTGATCTCGACCGTGCGCAAATGACCCAAACGCACCGAGCGTTGGTTTGGAAGTAACGTCGTCATTCCATGATGGCAAATGGGTCGAGTCAAGGTACTAGGTGCTCAATGAATCAAGTATGAAAAACGTGGGAGAGTCAATTGGCTGCGTAGTCCTAATGCACATCCGTGACTGTTTCTTGGAGCAAAACCGAACCGATTTGCATCAGTGCGGCATCACAACAGAGAGAACCAAAAAGTCATTGTTTGGTGCCCATTCATACTAGCGTTCAATCATTCTCTTTCACCCGCAAGTCTTTTTCCTTGGTGGTTCATCCGAGTCAACCTGATCGGATCTCCTGTCATGTCTTGAACAATTGCTCACGTCAGGCAAACTCCGTTGATACCTTCTCATGATGGATTGATATAGTTTGGTCACTTGAGGAGTGGACACATCAAATCCTTCTTTCACTTGCATTGCAAGATAGGTCTTGAGCCGCGCGTGGTTCACGTAACTGCACCACCCAGGAATGCTGCGCTCCAACAAATAGATGAACTTTATCGTCCATGTGCAGATCGTCAAGGAGTGATGAAATCGTGTAATAGCGACGATGATGATGAAACGTATCATTAACACGAAGGCTTTTCACTCCGTGCACCCGACAAGATGAGGCAGGATCTTGCCGTTGGTCGTGGACTTGATTGTCATGCTGCTGTTCCTCTTGTTGTCCACGGTGTCCAGCATTGCGGATCTCCAATTCCATCAAAGTGTGGGATCCGTGATACGTGTTGTTGGGCTCGGGATTGTCACCAGGCCCCTCGTTGATCATGGGATGCGCAATCTATCACCAAGAGGAAGCACCGCAACGTGAACCACTCGGGCATTTGGCTGAGGTGTGTCAAGCAATCAAGTGTACTGGCGGCTTTCTTTTCGTAGCAGTGCGCAGGGTGGAAATACGTGTGGTTTGGAGAAGTCGCTAGACATAGAATGTTGTACAGCGCCGGATCATCAGCCATGGGTTTCTTCCAGACTTGTTCTTCATGCAGTAAGTCGCGAGGGAAACTTTATGGAATTGAATCCCAAGAGTCAGATATCTGTTGTTCATCCAATCTCCCGACACCAATGGGTCGCTTGGCTTCTCAACAAAGTGGCTCACACAGCCACACCAAGTGTTTGGTATTTACAGAAGCAACACCACCAAATGCACCACTTGGTCGAAATCGACCGGGTCAAAGCGATTCACATGCTGTTGGTCGCGCTCGGTCATCAAATGGACCGATTCGCCCTTGGTCTTCCACAACGAGCACTTCTACCTAGTCCAAAGCCATGCTACCACATTCGGATGCCAGCCTGTGATTGGCCCGAACGGATCTTTCCGAGGCTCTATTCTGACCAATCAATTATCAGCATTTTGGCTCCAACTCTCTTGTAGCCTGATTCCAATATCAGATTTCTGATTCGAGGTTCCATGAAGCATGAGCTTGTACTCTTGGTTGAGGGAGTTGGTCGCCGATGCAGCCGCTGTTGGCGGCCAGGAACCAGTGTTTGTGGTGGAAGACAGTGGTGAATCGGCCCATTTGCTCACCGAACAAGATGAAGAGCCGATCAAGCGTCTGGAGGTAGTGGCATTCGATCTTTTGGTGCATTTAGTGGTCCTACTCTGTCGATCCAAAGAGCTTCCCGTGGTGCTAGTCAATGAGATTCTGCTGTTCTTGGGGTGGAGCCATGTAGTTGAGAAGCACACAAATCAGTTTGTGATGGGCGACTGGATGAATTGTCGGTATCTGAGCGTCCCTATCCAATTTCAAGAGAGTGAAGAGAACGAGTCATATGATGATGGCAGAGCCCTCAGGATGATCCTGAACGATACTCAGAGTTACTCAACTGAACGGGGTCGATTAACCATGGCACCAGTCGAGGATCTAATCGATGGGAAGCACCGTGGGAAAGACCTCACCAATAAGCAACAGCCTTTGTCAGCCCCCAGCCAGATTCACCAATGGTTCACTCTGAAGTGCGTCCTCTTGGAGGTCGACTGCGTGTCCCATGATCAAGGATGGGCGAGCGAGAATCCAGAGCTTAACAACACGTACCGTGAATCACATACCTGGGCGGAACTGGAAATCAAGAAGACTGGCCGCGCTCAACAGCAACAGCAACAGCACCTTTGGGGACTTGGTGATGATGATCACAAACACAGCACTGGCAAGTGGCCTGCCTCGTACGGGCGGGTACACGTGATAAACAATATTCGTGCGAATGACACGTTTCGCCATCATCGTCGCTATTTCACGGATCCAGTGTTGCTAAAAGACCTCCAATTCGGCGATGAAGTACATCTCTTTGTGCGTGCACAGAATCCCGGATGGTGCATATACGTGAAACACGCGCGACTGAGGGCTTTCTTCACCTTCCAAGTGAAAGAAGAGTTTGATGTAACAAGTGTTCAAGTGATCAAACTGTATCACTCCATTGCTCAAAAGTATCTGCGAAAGGATTTTGCCACTGGGTCGAAAAGGAGCGATTGGAGAGTCGATCACGATGATGCGGACGAACCCAACAAAAAGAAAAGTTGTGGATAAGAGCACGATGGTCGGTTGCTGACCAAATTGATCGCTCACTGGGTTTTCCATGATCCAAGAGTTAACGGAGTGTTTACGGCCAACTAATGTGGATCAGTGGATTGGTGAGCTTGGACACGGTCTGATTCCATCTGATTCCAGATCTTTTGGTGGCTTGAACGGTCACAAGAAGAAACGATGGTGACCAAGGCTTTGACTACCCCGACCTCGTTTGCATCGTCTTCCTGTCCGTTGGATTTGGTGCAAACACTAAGAAACCACTGGCAACAACAAAAGCAGCAAGTGATTCGCGCTCAAAATGTCATTTGGCTCGAAAAACAACGTCGACTGACCCAAGAATTCCAAAACACCAGTCAAAAGCTCTTGGCGATCATCCAGTTTCATGAGAACAAGACCAAACACTTGGAAGCCCACATCCAACAACTGGAGGAAACCATTGAGACACTCACGTGTGAGTGTGCCGCGGCTACTTCGTGTGTCCATCAGCCAGCAATAACATGTGAAGCCGCGACTCAAACAGAGCCACAACCTAACCCAGCAACAGAGTTACCAGTGCAGCAGCCACATCAGGTTGAAGCAAGAGTATATGAAGTATCTGATCAAGCCGTAGCAAAACCCAGTTGTGATACCACAACCAACAATGATCGGCTTGTTGACGCCAAGAGCGTGAGAACAACTACGACCACCAGGCCGCGGGTGACAGACACGAAGAAGAGCATCAGGATTCATCGCGTGAACCCACCTGTCCGTCAACTGCTGGATACCCGAGTTAGCGCCGATACAGCGAAGGTTCAAGAATCTCTTCAGGTATCTCGCTGCTTGATCAGCATGTGAACTGCACTGACTGATATGGATGTTTGACTGGACTGAAGAGTCTTTTTAATCAGCTGGAGCGCCTGAAGTCAATCGATACACCCACTACAGGCTCGGTTCCTTTGCTCTCGATGGTCAAGTCAAAACCTGATAAGCCTCTACCAAGCCCAACTCAGTCTGTGCCGAGGATAAAGACCCCGTGGGACCCAAGCAGTCAGATGGAACGTACTTATCCGTGCACTTGGCGATCGTCTACTCCTGTAGTTTCTGGTGCATTGTCTTCGTCGTTCCTGGACCATCAGATGCTTCGACAAGAAGTGAAACAACTCGAGTCCGGCGAATTCAGAAGAAGTGTTCTTAAGACTCTTGGTGTATGCCCCTCCCACTCAGCACCGGTGTTAGCCTTCGCTCCTTCGAGGTCACCAGGTGTAAATGAACCACCGATTGCAGATGTGAGCTGCGTTGACGTTGGTCCGAGCCAAGCTACGTTAGAATCAAGGGCCGAGAATGAGAACCAGAGCTTTCGAGAACGATCCAGTCGACTGCACCAACTGCTGGAGAAGGACTTATTAACAAAACTACAAGAAACCGAGTTGAATCAATCAGCAGTGGTTGGCAACAACGATGCGAATGAAAAGAAAGCGCATGTACTCCAAGCTTCTCATCCCCCAACTGCAGTAACCGCATCGTCTCCCGTCACGTTCACTCGGGTCGCATAGGGCACAGCAAAGCCACCAAGTGTCTATGGAGTTTGTTAATGGGTTAATCTGGGTGTTTACCAAAACAGCGAGACATCTGATTGTTTGCCAAACAATTGAGCCCAGGAACGCGGAATCACCAGTGTCTTGAGTGCACTCTGATGCAAAAGATGTTGTTCATCCATCGAAATGCCGACGGTGGTACCCAACACACGACGAGTCACATCGTGTTGTTCTCGGGTTTGGTTGGAGGAGTCTTTGTCGACAATGTCCCAAAGTCGGAGAAAGTCGAGCACCACCATGGCCAATTGCATGGCTTCAGGCACGTTGTTGCCTTCGGCGCAAAAGAGCACAAACGCCACAAAACTGAGCTGCTCGTTGCGTTGCTGACAGCAATTGAACAGCAATGGAGTGATGCCGATGCCTCTCAGGTCTTGCTGCCAATTCGCTTCACATGGCTTCAACTGGTCCAAAAGCTTGCAATCGCATTGCTCCAGTGGTTTCAACGTGATCGTCTGCAAGTGGATGCTGTACCGCACCCACCCAACGAATCATCATCGTTAGATCCTGAGTAAAGTGCAAAACGGCACAATCAGCTACTCACCTTGCTGTGGGTTGGTCTTCGTGACGCAACATGTCATCGGCTCCGCTCAAGACGCAGAAGCCTTTAGCACCGCTTGCTGCAGCCCATCCGGCAAGTTCTTGAGCAAATGCGCGCGCTTGTTGCTGCAGTTGACACGCAGAACGACATAGTTGAGTATGCTATGACATCAGCAGGAATAATGCTCGACAACTCAACTGGAAACACGTTGGTGCGCTGCTGGATCCAAGTGATCCGACGCGACTTGAGTTGAAACACTGAAACCCCACAGAAAAAAGAAGTAGTTGAACTACTGACAGCCCCAACCAGAAGATCAACGGATGAGAAATCGTACCTTCGAGGTTGAGAGTCAACGGCGCGGCGTTCGATGACGACGAATACGCACAGGAACCAGCAAACGGGGCGACTCGGGTGCTGAACAAATGACCCACCAGCTGAAAGTCGTTTGCATTGTTCTCTTCTTGATCGGCGTTGGCCTTGCAGAGCAACGTGTTGATCAGGAGATCCATCGCCAATTGACCTACGTTGCCAAATGACACACTTGGCTGAGGCACATACAGGATTCCAATAAGTGCATGCTGAACTTCATTCGAGAGCACTCGTTCCAGAGATCAACCCAAAGACTTTGATTGTCGCACCAGCACAATCAGAGTGTCCTCAAAAAGCTTGCGACACCCTGCATGGTCAGTTGCTTCGCTTTTGTTGATGGCATAGAACTCCATCCTGTTGTTGGAGCTTGCTGGTACTTGTTGGAGTTGGGTACCAAGAACCTGCTTCGAATAGTAGGCGGGTTGCTACCAAAAATGGAGTTCTTGGTACTAAATGCGCGTCGAGGTTTTTTTTGTCACCGCGAGGTTTTTTGGTTTGTTCGCTTGTCATGAGTTAGCTTGGGCAATCATGTCTCGGCCACTATGGCCAGGATCGAGGGGGTTGCATGCCGTATTCCTATCATCATCTCTCGGATAGACGACACCTCGCATTCTCCTCCTTAGACATTTGTGAGGTTTCCATCTCGCGCAAGAGCCAAAGATGGAGAGCCGTTGGCCCCAAACGAATGCGCTGTAGAAGGAAGGATTCTTGATTCTCCTGGCTCGGCTGTGCGCCGCTCTGTATGCATGAGCAGTGCAGTTTCCATGACGGGCCACTCACTCAATCCAAGCAATTGGTCGGTCCCAGAGCAATCCGGCGCGCGCCAAGAGATCTAAAACCGTTTTGCGAAGGATTCTGATTGGCCTGACTCAACGGTGCTTTGAAAAGGAACATAAATAAACCGCCACCACTTGTGCTGCGACTTGTGCTGCTCACCGCGTTCTTGAATTGTTGGAAGTCACAGTCGGGGATCGCCGCTTGCTTGATGCAAGCCCAATGCTGATCGGATTCCCGTTGAACAAGTGGTGAACAGATCTGAATGCTCGCACCAATCACCAAAGAAATCGAAGTCTGCTCACCACCATGCCATTGACCGAATCGTTGGGGCCGTTGTCATCACCACTTCTTCCCAAAGACAATTCAAAGCACTTGTTGGCGGCACCATCGTTTGATGAACGCGATGTCTCAAAAGCTGCAGCACGTGATGCCATCAAAGAAGTGGCTTCATCATCGCAAGCACCAGATCTCTCTGAAGATCATCAGATGTCAGCTGGTCCAGAACCAACGATTCAACTGAAACCAAAGCACCAGCAACTCAGAAAGAAATCGAACCGAATTGTTCCCGACGTGATTTCCACTTCACATCCTCCCATGGCTCCTGTTGGTACAACGCAAACTCACCCTCAAGTGAGTGAAGATGTGGCAGAGGTAGGTGATGACCAGCTTGACGACGCGGCCACGGTTGATGCAGATGCCGAAGCTGACGCTGATGGGCGAAGCTCAATTATCGATGATCAGTCCGCATTGGCGTTTTGGGACGACTTGAGGATTCCGTCTCCAGCGATCGACGCAGAGGATCGTAACCTCTTAGATGTTCTAACAAGTCAATTCAACAGCACCGACAACTCCGCACTGATGAACATGTCGAATGATTCGAGTTCTAAGTACCTTGAAGACTTTGAGATTGTGATCCCGGACCACGAAGTGCTGATCGGCTCCATTCCTCTCGAGGAGATCCAAAAGCGAGAAGAGACTCTTGAACAAGCGCGTTTGGAGCGTGCTCAAATGGAAAACGAGCTCTTTGCGAGACGAGAATTGATGTTTCAACGCAAAGAAAAGTTCCTTCGCGACAAACTGAACCAGGAAGCGCTGCAAAAGCAGCAAGAACTCACCAACAAACAGATTCAGCTCTTTGAATGGATGCAACTGAGGTCCAAGACTTTTGGGTTTCTGTTTGATAAGGCCGAAAACCATTTCCGCCGTCAACTCGTCAAACAAAAGGCTCTTGTCAAGAAGCTTTACGGCGATCTTCAACCATTGACTCATCAAGGCGATCCACAGCAAACCCAGCGCTTGCATGGCGGCCAACAAAACTATCGAGTTGCATGGCAACAAGTGCCCATGACTCTCAAGATACGTGCGCGGGTGTTCAAGGCAGTCAAAGACAAGTTACCACGAGGTCATTACGTTGTGGTGGCAACACTGTATGATCGTCTGGGAGGCCATGCCTTGAAATACTCCGCTATGCCGTTACCAACCATGTCCGGAATAACGTCCACCAGCAAGAGCAATGCCGATAAAACCAGGGGAAAACCCAAGGAACCCAAGAACAAGCTCAAACCTTCACTGACCAGACCGTTTTTCCACGGTGGCAAGTTTTACCACACGAACTTGCTAGTGGAGCAGAACCTCTTCGTCGTGTGCCCTCCTGAAGTGCAGATTCGCCCTGCAAATGTCATCATTTTTGAACTATTTCGCTTGGGTCAAGTCATTAAGCACCGCATCCCGCAGCCGTCACCGCCAAAAGCGAAACCTTCGACTTCCTCTCCTTCACCTTCGTCACCGTTGTCGCATGCAAAACAACAACAGGCAAACCAGCTTCCGCCTTATGTTGCGATCCACCATCTTCAGGACCAAGTGATTGGCTGGGCTGCGATGCCGTTGTCGACGCCCGATTTTGAGATTGTGCAGGGCAAATTCCGACTTCCCGTGCTCAGAGGCGAAGTGGACCACTCATTGGACAAATTCCAGGCTATTGAAGAAATGATTCGAGACGATCTGAGTTGCTGGCTTTGCAATTTCTACTTCCAAATCACCCACCTGGAGAAGCTCAATGGCCGAAACCTGGCTTTTGCGATGCAAATGGACCAGCGAACACAAATGCTCCATTTCCCACAAGTCGAGAGCAAGCGAAAAGCACGAACACCAGCAAGCAGTTCACCTCATCGAGAGCAAAACGATGACCAGGAACTCACAGGAGCGACAAAGTCCTTGGGTTCCCCTTTTGGTCGGCATAGCAAGTTCTCACGTGTAGTCGAAGACAACGAAGAAGAAAAAGACCATGAAACAGATCATGCTGCTCGTCGACGGTCATGGCGGGGCTTTCTGAATCGAAGAAATCCCAAGACTTCCAACAAGAAAAAGACCAGCAAGGTTTGCGTAAGTGGTATTCCGCATCGTTCTATCGATGGCAGACTGGAATCGATTGACCGCGTGATTGTTGAACCATAGAGTGGAGAATTCCCGATGGAAAGCTGTGATGGTGAACAATCTGCAAAAGAGTCACAACAAGATCTTCGTCAGCGCCGTACTAAAGCCGTAAAGCAACCTATGGGCAGTTCACCTGCAGGAGACGTTCATCCAACCGATTATGAACAATCTCAACAAGCTAGTCAGGACAAGAATAAAGACAAGAACAGTGATGATGAAGACCAAGAGGAGGGTGGTGAGGAAGAAGGAGACTTTGACGACAGTGATGAAGATGAAGACGACGGAGATGACACACATGATCGACAGAAGCGAAACTCTTCTCGTCATCCCATCCCGTCCGCTCAACTCTCACTCGATCTTGAAAACTACAAGTTCTCCGTCAACAAAGAGTTTGCTATCGAAACTGTGCATCAGAAGAGATTTCATGCAACGCGAAAACTCCATTATTTACGGCATGAGGTGAGGGTGTTGTTGTTATTGTCCATTCGAACACCCTTGCTGATTGTTTTGGTTGGCGTCCCTCCCCTAGTTATTCATCGATTTGGGCATCTCCAAAGTGTTCACGATGGAATTCTGGCTCATGATGGTGTTGCTGTTGTTGACATGTTGGCTTCGTGTGTTCATTCATTACTTGGGCCAATGGTTATTTCTTCGTGGTTTAAAGTATCCCGTGTACCAAATGGAATTCCACGTAACCACATGTCTCGTCAAGTACACTTGGAAGAGCATTCCAACCAGTATCGAAGTGTTGTTGATCGCGATGGGCACTTTTGCGAATTTTGCGGTGTTTTTGGGGTTTGCACTTGCTGGTTTTGTGAGTCAACGCGTCGTCGGTGAATTGCCAGCGTTTGCCAGCAAGTTCGTGGCTTGTATGGGACTCGCGAGCCTACTGGATCCGCTGCTCATCTTTCTGATCGACTTGGTCTGGCAGCGATTTCGTTGTGCACCCTCGTCCATTTCCACTTCCTCGTTGTCGGCTTTGTCCAATTCCACCGGCATTATGGGCTTTGGCAATTCGACATCCATCGGCCTTTCGACGGTGTCGCCTCTGTCGTCCACAAGCACTTCTGCAACATGTGACTGCATCGAAGCCGATGCCTTCAAGTTGTTTTATCGGTTTGAATCGACAGAAGGAAGCGGCATCGTGGGGTTGTTTATGACGTTGATCGTGTATTCGTTGCTGATCTGCTTTGTGGGCTTTGGCTTGTACTGGTATTTGCTGCATGTCCACATGAATGGCCGCATGTTGGACGGGTACCGACGCATCCACGGTCACGACCAATTGTTTTTTCTTCCACTGGACAACGAGATCTCCTCCCCAGAGCTCGAGATGATTTGTGCGGCGGCCCAGACCTTCAAGAGCTTCCAAGGCACGCAACGAAGAGTGTTTGTCACCAAAGTGCAATTGCAGCACACGGTCGAGTCGGACTTGGCTCGGAGCGCAAATAGTGCCAGTGCGGCTCAGGCGGCGGGACCAACGGCAACTCCCACCGCCGCCCCAACAGGAAATGCGCTGCTTCAGCCACAAGCAACCACGCCCGCAATGATGACCACAACAATGGAAACGTCGCTGCATATCGCCATTTACAATGTGGAATTGAACGGCAGCAAGCAATTGTATCGCCATTTCTTGCAGAGCAGCGATGGCAGTATCATGGAATTGTTTGGTGACGTGCTTCACCAAGGTGGCAATAGTCGAGCTGGCAAAGTGTATTCAGCCAGTATCCAGTCCACGATCCAAGAGATCACTCAGCAAACGGACGCGCAAGCTTCTGCGAGTGTTCTCGTCGAACAAGAAACCAGCAAAGCTGCGCAGGTGTGGAAAGATGTGCTGTGACCACGAAGTGCGGGATGGGCACTACAGTATGTCAATGGGTGAGGGGCACTACAGTATGTCAATGGGGATGGGCAAAGGGAAACCTTTGAGCCTGCGGGATGCCTCGCTTTCGTATTTGGGTTTCTTCGTGGGTGCTCCACCAGAGCTTTCATTTGCGAATTTGCCAGCACCCATCAAGTGGATTTATCCCGACCACCTCGTTCCTTCTCTCCTCAATCGCCATGCGTCTTGCGCTGCTGGTCATTGCTGCAACTCAAGCTCCCAATTGTCCGTGTGTTGCAATGAAAGGAACCACTCATGTCCCTGTTCACCCTGAAAACCTTATTTCCTTTCGTCATCTCAGAGGAGCAGAGGAAAACGAAGAGCTGTCGGATCAAAACAAGAAGCTTGAAGGCCAGCGACAACACGAGGTAACACTTGCGCAAAAGTATGACAATCTCCATGTACTCAACCTATGTAATTCTAGTATTACTCCAAACGACCCAAATGGCGTCCATGCTCGTGGTGTGTTCGTCCTCAGACAATTGACTGGACTAAATAACCAGAGAAGAATCGTTTCTCCGCAAACCTTCAGTTGACACCCACAAAACCTCCCTTTTCATTGGACAGAAACCAAAGATCTTCTTTTGTATGGGTGGATCGTGAGATTTTGCATATTAGCTACACATGAAGAGATCAACCAGAGCCCTGAACGGGAGAGTTTAGATGATACCGCGGCATCCCATCAATTTGGCTGCTCTCGTTTGATTCACCGAGGCATTCAAGGGATTTCCGTTAAAGCTATTCTGATGGTTTGGGCATGACTCCATCAAATGGGCCGACTGGGAATTAGATGTCCGATGCATTCTTTGCGACTTGTTGCTTGCTTAAACGAACAAAGCCCCTGGTGGTCTGCCCAACAACCAGCTCTAATGGTGCTGGTGGCCAAAAATCGACTTCCTCAACCAATGAGTACTTGCGTGTTCATCGCCGACTCAAAGCGACAAGAAAAAAAAAGGCCCACCACGGATTTTCGGGGATTCCCTTCGATTACTACCATTTTTCCAGCGTCTTCTGCATTCGACGGTTGAAGAGGAGGTGGTGACATGCCTTTAGTAGCAGTGTCCCTTGCTCAATGGTTCCATGGATCGATCAATCATCGACGGCAACTCCTTCAGATCACAGTGCTCAACAGCAACAGCAACAGCAACAGCAACGAGAAATGATCGGCACAAGCCAGTGATGAATTTAAATGTGTTGCGGTTGGATGGGTATTTTTGGAGATTGGCGATGCCTGTTGAGAAAAAGCGAGTCCAGGAGCCAACGCCTCTACGATGTCGTGCGACGCGCTGAAGACCAGAATGCCCATTCTCAAATGGCTTCCAACTTACAACATTCGCCAAAACCTCCAAAGCGATGTGATTGCGGCAGTGACGGTCGCGGTCATGCTGATCCCGCAAGAAATGTCACTCTCGGCGCTCATGGGGGTACCCGTTCAAAATGGCTTTTACACCGCCGCAGTTGCACCGATGGTGTACCCATGGTTCGGCTCTTCTTCATCGGCGTCCATTGCCAACACGGCAGAAGGATGTTTGCTGGTGTCCGTGATGCTTAGCAGCTTGGGGGGACAACGTACAGATCTTCACGATGAGAGAGCCGAGTATGCCGCGGTGTTGGCATTCTTCACGGGGGTGTGTTTGATTCTGGGTGGGCTCGGCCACGCCGGACAACTCATCAATTATTTCTCCAGAACCAGCATGAACGGGTACGTAAACGCGACTTGTGTCATGATCATTTTGTCCCAAATCGCGCCTTGGCTCGGCATTTCATTGCGTCACGCTAACGCTAGCAGTGGCAGCAATCAACTGACGATTCTGACACTGGTCGAGATCGTCGCCAACGTGCATCAAGCCAATGGTTTCTCTTGTTGTCTGGGCATTTTCTGCATGGGGTTGCTGATGGCTAGCAAAAGCGTCAAGAAATACCTGCAGTCACGCTTGACGATGGTGACCAATGCTTCGGCTATGGTGAGCGACGATCCAATTATGCTTGGCAGGCCCGAGAACGATCGTTTGGTCGCCAACGAGGGTGACATCGTGCAGGCGTTGCCTGAGGATCAAGACCAAATGGCTGAAATCCACAAGGCACCGCCTCAACCAACTACCAAGAACACTCGGTTGATGACTGGGTGCCTCTTTCTTTGTGATGCGTCGTCTTTGTTGGTGTGTTTAGTGGGCATCTGGGTCGGATCCATTCTCGACAAAGACCGTATCGACGTCATCGGCCATGTCGAGCCTGGTCTGCCACGTCTCAAGCTTCCGGGGTCGACGCTCAGTGGCCAACCATTCGCGAACGTTGTCGTACAATTGGTCACGGACGCCATGGTGCTCGCGCTTGTGTTTTTCATGTCGACTGTGGCGATTTCCCGCAAACTAGCACGTGTGCGGGGGGATCAAATTCTTCCCAACCAGGAGTTTCTCGGCTTGGGCTTTGCCAATCTCTTTGTCGCTCTGTTTCAAGGCACGCCTTCGGCTGCAGGGCTGTCTCGAAGTGCCGTCAACGCGCAACATGCTCAGACACCCCTGGCATCCATTTTGACGTCGTTGATTGTCATGTTGGTGCTTATGTTTTGCACGCAATTATTGTATTTCTTGCCCAAGGCGCCGCTTTGTGCGATCATCATCACTGCTGCCGGCAGCATTCTTGATGTTTCAGAGTGGACACGTCTTCGTCGCATCAGGAAAACCCAAGAAGCGTACGTATGGTTGGCTGCTTTCGCCGGCACTTTACTGCTTGGATTGCTTCGTGGGCTCGCGTTTTCCATCGCTTGTTCGGTGGTATTGCTTGGCTTTCAAAGCGCAAACCCAAGAGTCGCCGTACTTGGCACAGTCGTTGACGAGTCATCTTGTGATCCAATTGAAATGATCAAGAAGCGGCTAAATGCTGGTGCTTCAAGTAGTCAACCATACGATGTGAAGTCTTGGACCTTCGTGGAAATGGATAACACGCCCCAAGCGAAAGAGATTGCGGAATTGCTGGTCATTCGTGTCTACCAGTCGCTGTATTTCGGGAATTGTGCCCTGATCCTCGAAAGAATTGAGCGATTGCTCGACCAGAAACAAAACACTACACGAGTGCTTGGGGTGGTCATTGACGCCAGCCGTGTCAACGATATTGACGCCACGTCGTTGGTCTTGTTGCACGAACTTGAGTCCAAACTCCACACCTCTCGAGACCAAATGCTCACTTTTGCCAACACCACGCTCGCCATCCACGAAAGCCTCGTGGCGAGTGGGTTTCAAGTTTCCTCTCCACTTGAGTTCACACAATCGATTGCTTGCGCTGTTGAAGGCGTCTATCGTGCTAAATGGTAGCGGCTCCACGTGTCCAAGTCGTAGACAGGGTTCGACAGTCCAACGGTTTCCAACAGATCTACGATCATTGGGGTATTTGTGCTTGCTGCGGTTGAACAGGCAAAACTGACACTGCACGCCCACAGCCGCAAAGCCGCAGTCATGTTCAAGGGATCGTTTGGTGTCTTGGCTTATTCCTACTGCTCGCTGTGCTGCAGTTGTGTGACGTCCGATTTGATTCCTGACTGCAAGTGATGCGGATACATGGCGTTCATGGAGATCATCCCCTGCAAACGGCAAACGCCAAAGCAGGGCTCCTTTTCAGCACTCGAAGGACTTTCCTCGCAATCGTAACTCTGCATCCAATGCTCGACCACTGTGCCTCTTGCTTCTTCTGCAAAAGGCCGTGGGCATGGCACATGGCGCTCCAGAACTCGCGTGCTCTTTCCACACAAGAAAAACGACGGATGAACCTGCAACCATGGTAGTCCAGCCATTCGTCGAACATGGAGGATTCATGTGTCTCGTTGTGTGTGTTGACTACATGAGCGAGACAGTGCAAAATGGTTGTTGGCTCATGCCTCGACTTGCCTCTCGTCTTCTTGCATCACTCGTTCCTGATGCATCTCTTGGCACAACTGATCGAGTGTCGAAAGCTCCCAATTGCGAGCATTGCCGCGACGCGCCACAATCAACTCGATGAGTGCCTCTGGTCCATGCCTTGACGTCTCCAGCAGCTCTCGCAAAAGCAGTTCTTCACCGGCCTCTACAAAGGTGGTTTCTCCATTGAAGACACGAAGCCCCACACTTGTCAAAAGCATTTGGTGGTCCATCCAGAACCCAGCACTCGTGAAAAGCTCATTGTGCCCTGACAGCAAAAGTCTCGGACAGCGTTTCGTCTCGGTGACTTCGCTCAGAAACGCCAAATGCACAAAGCAAAACTTGAGCACACGTCTCCGGGTCTGGGACCGCCAATCCCACAGCAATCTAACCAACTGGTCCGCCTCGTAATCCGACAACAACAGCACCGAATGGTCTTCAAACACCAACATGCCATCCACGACCCGAAGATACTCGTTCAGCGCAGTCGACGCATTGGGTTGCACCGTGTTGAAGAAATTGGTCGTTCCAAACACTTGGAGCTTGGTCCACTGCAGTTTGGCAAGCGCTTTGGCCGCAAAGTGCTTTTCGAGAAAGCTCTCAAGATCGCTCACGTTTATCCAGTTTCTCACGTCCGACATTGACTTGGCTGACATCATGTTGCTGTACGCCCATGGCGACTCGTTGGCTGGTTCGCGCGCTGAAACCTGACTTTCCACGTGCCGTTCTTGCTCTTCGTCCTTGCATAGATCCTGTTCGCATTCGGCGTCAATCGAAGACACCTGCACTTCATCATCCAGTCCAAAAGCTTTGGCTCGCGCATAGATGTCTCGGAGAAACTGTGCTGTCGCTGCTTGTTCAACAACCTCGGAATTCCCACATCTTCGTTTAACGTACTCGCCCATCTTTTCGGGTCGGATCACCGTGCCATACCGCAATTCGAGGCTCCAATCCTCGGATAGATACTCTGAACTAGTATCATTGCTCTGGGTACGTTGAAAATGCCATTCGTTGTCGGCCCATTCCACGAATCCATGCTTCATCTCTTGCACAGTGTTAGCCAGCGCCCATTGAAGCACTTGGTGGACGGGTTTTTGTTGCTTAATGTGCTGCGTCGCCGTCGCAATCTTCGTCTTCACCTCGGAAAAACTAGCAAAGAGCAGGCGTTGACCATTGGCCAACTGCCGCATTCGTCCACATCCTTGCAACACTTTGTCTTTCGTCGTGTTGGGCCCGAGCGTCACCATCGCCACGGCTTGAGGTGCAAGATTCATATCGGATCCACGTGACCGCGCTTCATCAAAGATGACAAAAGTATCGCAGTCAAGTACACCATCGCATTCGCCACGAGGAAAACAGTATTGGCGGCGCTTCTCCAAGACCATCCATTGTTTGACCTTGCTAGAAGTATCGTAAAAGGTCACTCCACGACAATCGATCTCTGAATGCTCCAGGAGCTTGAGCAAAAAGCGAGCAGCATTCAGAGTTTTCACCCCGGCAAGCAATGCACCAGTATCAATAATCGCACTCGCTCTCCTGTCCACAGCAAAACAAAGCAGTTGCTGCCATTTCGGTGTTGGCTCTGATCCATTTGGATCGTTTGCATGACGACCATCAATCAACTCGTAGCCAAGACACCGCTGATCAATCAAGTCCAGCATGGCACCGTTCGTCGCTTGCAATTCGTCGTCAACTGGTTCATGTTGATGCGCTTCTAGGGGCAAAAGCTCTTGGTTATCATTCGTACCAGAAAAGCCAACGGCTTGATTGTTTGGCGGAACCAGATGCGGTGCTGCACGTTGAATCTTGGACGGATACTGACATAAATGGCATGGGAAAACACACTCATTCAAGTAGAAATTCACCACTTGGGTGGAGTAACGGTATACGCGATGGAGTTGCTCGAGTCGCGAAGCCTCGGTCAGGTCGATCCCATTTACATTCTGCAACCGGTCTTGCTCATCCTTCGACAGGTGTTCTTTCACGCTTTGGTACCACAAACCGTAGTAATGCTGTTGTTTGGCCGAAGCCATCTTGAGTACACTCGCCAGGGTCTCGGCCACTTGGATCTTTGTCAAACCATTGTTGTAGAAGCCCAGCAACGTCAACACAATGGCAACTTCAGGATGCGTAAACTCGGCGTTCTCAGCTGGCAAATCCGCGGCAACAAACGGCACTGCGAGCTTCTTCAGTCGTGAACCCGCTGGTGGAATGCCATACCGCTCGTTGTTTCGCTTTTGGAGACAGTGTTCCAAGATCCCATAAGCCAGTAATCCTCTCAGCGCAAGCAGTTGCTTCCGTTCTTGCTCGCGCACGCGGGGGTGCTGCGCGACCTCAAACGACGGATCAGTCATAGCTCGGAAAACCCAATCTTGCAAACCCCTCATCCACTGTAACTCCCGCGGAAGCTTGCAAAGCAAATCCTTGGCAAATGCCTCGGCCAGGTCTTTCCCGATCGACTGCGTCAATCTGATACCAGAAAACCCTCCTCGTTCTCGATGGCACTCACCATCAACCACCCACACGTTGCGCCTCGAACGCAATAATTTGCCCACTTCAGACGAACCAAAACGGGAGGTTGTTAAAGCCTCCAGCAAATGCTCTGCCATGGTCCAACGTATGTTTCCATCTTCCAGTGGATACGGTTCGTCGATCGCATACACCAAATGGTTCTTGTGGTGCAAATGGGCGTCCGCTTCATCAAAGTAGTCCCGGTACGAGAATCCGGTGACCAAACGAGCGATGGCACTGGCCACCACGTGATCTTCCTCGTTCTCCGATCGCAAAAGCTCGAGTTGCTTCAGTTCCAGCGACTGTCGATGACCAGGCGATAGAATCAGCACCCCACCGGTTCGTCCACACTCGTCAACCTGTTCAATCATGCACTCCATGCTGTCGATCGACAACTTCTTTCGCCGAACAAAGGGCAGTTCGTACAGTGGTAAACCCATCGAACAAGCCGTCAAGCTTTGATGCAAATAGCTCGTCGTTTCCGACAGCAAAGGTGCCAGAAAATGCGCTCGCATGACCCTCGTGCGTTGGTCCGAAGCGTTTTGCGGTTGATGCGCTCCTTCGAGGAAGCTCATGGGTTGCACAACTCGAGTTTTGCCGCGACCCATGTTCAGCTGGCAAATGGTTCCTGCGGGGTAGTGGATCAGATGATCCGCTACGACAAACTGGTCCCGTCGGATTTGAAGACCGGCCTCCACTTCAAAGGCAAGCCACCACGGATGATCTTTCGACTCCCATTGCCGAACGCTCATGAGCTCATCGAGCACAAGACTTTCCACTTGCTTCAATGGCGAGTCGTCTCTCGCAACCAGTTTCCGCAGTCGATGAAGCTTGTCTTCAAACACACACAGCTCCATGAGCACTAGAGACGCTTCTCGAAACGTTGCTTGACTCGTTTCGCTCAGATTTGGACTGAGTTGTGGCAGAATCGTCGCGTCAAAGCCCATCCGGATCAAATCGACAAATGTCAACCGCGGCAAGTAGTTGGCAACTCCCAAAAGACGACTCTGTAAGTCGCTTTTGCCGCTTTCAACGGCTTGGACAAGGTAATCGTGCACCATGCTCACTTTTTGTTGGACACTATCAGCACCTTCCTCCAGTCCTGCCAGCAGTCGCTGACGATCCAAATCATCGGGAATCGACGCTTTCTTTCGTTCGTGGTGCACTTTCCAACTCTTTTCAAGTTGATTGAGAACCCGCTTTCCCACTTCACTCTTGTCACGACCTTCTTTCAACGGAAAGGAAGGAATCACAAGCGATCGTGGCACCGCGGTGACTTTGAATAACGTCTTGAGCTTGGCTTCTTCGTCGACCAACCAGTCACGACCAATCGAACATGGCAAAAGCTCCACCAACGCCTGTGATGAAGCTTTGGTGATTTGGCTGGGACTCATTTGAGTAAAGGGACAAGTGTCGGACGCAAGGCGTTTTCGGAGCGTATGGGACGAACGCCTGGACCACATGCTCGCATATGCTGTCTTCTGATCATTGCGTGGGGGCGGTGGTTTCTTGCGAGTGCTGTCGTGCTCTTGTTGATCGAAAAGAAACACCACGCGGTTCGATTTCTCGAGCACATTACACGCAAGAATCATCAACGCGGGCTCCTGGTGCGCGAATTCCATCAAGTTTTCCAGACGATCCCGTTCTTTCAAAGTGAACGGCGAATTCTTCTTGCAGCGTCCAAGTGTTTCCAGCGCTGCTTCAGTGCCCGTCATGTGCAAAAGCTTCTCGGGCACGATACTTCCAGAGGCAGCATACAGAGCCGCCAGCTGTAGACGATCCGCAATGGACTTGCTGGTGAAGATGCCGAGACGCGGATGGTCGTCGTATACAACGGCTCGGTGGGTCGCATCAACGTCTTGTTGCATCTTTACTTGACATATTGCATGGTTCCTGTCCAAGACGATATCACCCGATGGCACAACAAGCTTGCGTTGTATCCACTCCATCTCCGGTGCGATTGCTTCCAGAATCAAATAGTTTTGGAACTGAGGAAAAAAGTCCTTCAGTTGTTGTTGACAGCTCAATCGATACCCTCGGTCTTGGCACGAAATCACTTGGCCAGAGCTGTCCACAAGAAAGCTTCGACCAAACCTCGGCAAGTCAATCTTAATCTCCTTCCGACCATCGCGTAAAGCACACAACGTATGAATGAGTGTGCGATCTTCAAACTTGGAGAGAACACTTACGACTTTCGACGTCATCTGCACAAGAAACTCGTACCGGTTGGTTCTTGCTCCGTCCACCACATGAGCGAACCCCGACGATTGTTCACACAACGGAACCTCGTAGCATACTCCTTGGGTTGCGTGGCCTTCCGAGTGGAAAACCAGGCAGACAAACACGTCCTTCTTGAAGGCCGAGTCTCGAGCCCGAAACAACACGCAATTCTGCTCCACCCAATACCACTGGCTGAACATTTGCATCCATCGAACGGGCAACACCTTCGCCAAGTCTTGTTCAACATACTCGCTTGGACATAGTTGTAGAGTCATTGGTCGTGGCTCGTGGGCCTTACCATCTGCATCTGTTGTCGATGGCGCGTATACTTCCTCGACCCACAAATCGTTTCCCATGATGGCAAAGCCGTAGAAACACCCATTGAAGCGCTGAACGGTCCTGAAGACTCCATTCAATCGACACACCTCGAAGCTTCTCGAACCAAACAGCTCCCTATACCTTGGATGGTCGGTCACGTGGGATGGAAGTCGTCCTGGTGGGGCTCCGTCCAACAAGATCTCCCCACTAAAGAGATTGATGGCATAATGACTAAATCCATCCGATGTTTGAAAACACGAACCACCTGGAAATATGGAATTCCATTCCAAATGATCTCGTGCGCGAGGTTGCACTATCTGAAGTAGTCTGCTCAACACCGCGTCACGGGTGGGTATGAAGCCGTCTTCCATGTGCATCATCACCCGTTCGATGCGACGACTCATCACCTCGTGCAAAAGAGTTTTCATGGTGCACAAGCGTTCCCATTCCTGGTTGTCGGATGGTTGCGTTTGATGGTTTTCGTTTTCCACCGAGAAAATCATGCCGTATTGAAAGCGGACCATGAACTCACACATATTCTCCAGCGCTTCGGCATGTGTAAACTCTCCGAGACAGTAGGCATACAATCCATATCCATTCATCAGACATTCTTTTGACCGCAAGCGAGCCACGTCAGAGGTGTCTAAGTTGGGGTTCCTCATTTCCTCTCGAATCTCCGCTGCCCATTGCTTCACCATCTCAACAAATCTGGACACTACGGGTTCAAACGCATCTGAAAACTGATCAAAGAACCCACACACTTCACTTAGCAACAGCACTTCTGGGTGGCGACGAGGTGTCTGTGCCATGACGCTCCCAATTGTTTGTAGCGTGGCAACAATCGTCTCAAGGTCTTCCTCAACCGTCAAATCGGTTCTCCAGGCCAAGCGAGGTGCTTCCTCATCCGTCAGAGACCCCACTTGGTACAAACTCTGGCGAACAATCGCTTGGACCTCGACATGATCCCACGGCAGGCTACCATGAGGGTCCGCCGTTGGCCGACTATCTTGCTGGAGAAGGCACGCCAACTTGCGAATCTGCAGATTTGGAGCCGATCGCATCAGCCCAAAGGCAAAGAAGCTGGTCTTGTCAAGCCACGGAGGCTGCTTTTCTTTTCCTTGTGCAGCATACACTAGATTCCCTTTGTGCAACCCACGTGGAAACGTAAGCGCCCACTTATAGTCTTCAGACAAGATGTTGGCAGTGAAGTAGTCCACTGATCTCGACTCATGGTCCACTTTAAACGGATTTCTGTTCCTACCCGATCTCCAGTTCAATCCCATCGGGCACCAGTTAGGGTGCCACACGCATCTGCTTTGATAGTTGGCTTTTGTGTCCACCTCGTCAATCGTTTTTGGTCCAAAACTCTTGGGTACTGCAAATGTGCGCATCACGAAATCCAAATGCTTGTCCAAAGATCCATTCGCAGCTTTGCCAGTGACGCCACGATAGAAATCACACCACGTGCTTTCAAAGGGTTCTCCGTCAAGTGATCCCCACTCGTCTTCGGGGACCAAAGCAGATTGTGCTTGCATACACAATTGCCCCAAAAGGTTGAGTTCATGTGGCATCAAAAACGAGAACAGCACGATCCAGCGCTCCCGTGGATTGCTCGGCAAAGGACTCGTCAGAAAATGCGGCATTTGTCGCGTATGCTCCAGTTTGGTTCGAGTTTGGTCAATTGCAGTGTCGACGTTGGCGATCATATTGTTCAAGACAGTCGTTCTGTTGTGCTTTTCGCCAGCGGAAAGCTGCCAACTACTCATTTCTTTCAGTTCCTTCCTCTGCTGCAATAGACCATTTTGTTGGTGCTCCAACTCGTCAAGCGTACTCTTCAGCAATTTCGCTCTTTCTTTGCGGCTTTCCACCTCCATCCATTCTCGGTCCACGCGACATTCCAGATCACGGTCCTCTTGTTGTGACTGACGTTGTATCTCGTGCGATTGTTGGGCAAACGAGTCTGCAAAGTTAAAGGTCGGAAGGGGTTGATCAATTGCAAACAGTGGCTCGAGGTGGCGCAGGTTGCGAAGGTACTTAGCAATGTTCACGACAGCCTTGGCTAGTTCATCTTCCCTGGCCACAACCACATCCAGATGCTGCCACCGCAACGGCACACCGTACTGGTTCATTTTGGGAATCTCCGTGGCACAAAACTGATGCACTGCACAGACGGCCATCCATAGCACCAAAAGCTTGCGACTCTTTTGTTGCACGTCCACCAGTGCGTTAGACTCGGGTTGATTCATCCATCGCTTAAGCACCGTCTCGTACATCTCGATGACTTTGTAGACTTGTTCAACGTGTTCGAGTGAAGAGACAAATGGCTCTACTTGGTCATCGTTGGACGACAGACTATCGCTTTTCCTAGCAAAGAAGTGTTCGATGGTTCTCAGCGTCAGCAAGTCAGGAGTGCCATCCCGTTGAGCAACATGCACCCAAGTCGAGAGATCTTCAATGCGCGGGTTCAATCCTGTTCGAAACACGCTTACGTTCTTGATGTTGACGCAGGCTCGGTCGCGCCTCTGTTGAAGACTCTCGACCAAACCTTCGACTGCCACCGGTTCTGGCGCTTCAATGGTGGGACACCTAGAGCTGATCGCCGCGTTTGCAATCTCCTCGTGGTCAAGGACAAAACCCTCCGCCACCAGGTTGTACGCCGTGTCCCTAGCTCGAGCAAGATGCTCTGCAATCATTTCACAAGTCTCCGTCGCTTTGGTCACTTGAACCCCTTGCGAACGAAGCTCATTCAATCCCAGAGCCACCTGGCCAAGCATCGCAGATGCATCGTCCATCGCATTGATCGACAACATGCCCGTATCCGAGAGTGCATCCCGTGGGCTTTGGACTTTCGTCTTGATCAAATGCAACTCAAACCCCACCAGCGCTTTCGTCAACAGCAATTCACCACCGTTGGATTCCACAAACTGGTGCATCACGGAACAAACAAGTGGCCAACATATTCGCCTTGGTTGCCCACCCGTGTGCAATCCAACATCAGTTGATCCGCCAAACGGAGGCGGGGCAGAGTCTTCATCAATGCCTTTGAGCTTGTTCACGGCTTTGCGAATCAAAAACTCAATAAAGTGAGGCGTCTTCTGGTGTCCACCGGCTGCACCAAATGCCGCATGACGCTGGGCTCCCGTCGTATTCGTGGCGGATATCAACGCCTTGGAGAAGCACTTCTCGAACTCTTCTCGGTCCGACGCGTCGATGCTGCCGCATTGCAGCAGACTAAAGTCGGTCGGCACTGAAGAGTGCACCGTCTGCTTGGTCTGGACGAGATGCACGCGGAACTGCCATTTGTCAGGAAACACCAAGCAAAGATCGATTTTGGGGTGACTGACGCGATGCATCACAAGCACACAGCCATATTTGGGCAACCACTGATCACACCACGTGGTTCCACGAGGAGGCAACTCCGAACCAGCATAATCACGTTGCAAAATCTCACAAAGCTGCTCCAATTGGCGTTTTTCACGTCGGTCAAACTCCTCGACGTCGTTGGCGCCTTGTGTCGATGCCATCGTTGGCTCGTGGAGCTCGAGTTGCGTGACAAACGCGTGGAAACCTCTGATAAGCGCTTGAATCGTCTCGACACCCTGTCGAGTGCTTGGTTCCAAGTGCTGGAGAAGGAAAACTTCACGCCACAACACATCGCTCATGGTGCTTTCTTGGTTGGGTGATTGGTTTGATGGGTTGGATGGCTGTCTGCGCGGGAGACGTTTTCACAAGTGGCGTCGCTAGTGTCAAAATCCAACCGTGACAGTCGTTCAGAGGACAGTCCAACGGGTTCTTCCAGACCGTTGAAGGCTCGTGGAGAAAGATCATTCGTGCGTCATTGGATCATCGACCGGTCTCATAACAGGGATGGGTAAGTGTTGATGGCCATTGAGGTCCATTCATGAGGGCATGAATGGAGGGAGATGACGCAGTCTTCTCAACAAATCAAGTCAGATTCTGCGCTGGTTTGGCCGACAAACCGGTAGAGTCTGTTTAATAAATCCTCCCACGCTGGTGATCGAAAAACACCCGAGCTAATTGTGTCCGGGTATTTCATCGTCGGTCGAACGAAGAGAAGTGGCACTGCCCCCCCCCTGCCACCGCTCCCACCATTGTGTAGTGGTGGTTTAGAGAGGCATCCTGTGATGCCACATACGCGTTGACCGATTTGCATTGTGCCGATAGGATCGTGGCCAGAAGACGAGTGCATCCCATGTGAACGATGATGAGTCAACTGATCTTTCTTTCTCCGAAGACGGTCGCATGTAGATGTAGGATGAAGTTCACACAAGGTCCTATCCACCTTTTGCTGTAAAGCCTGCGTGGTCACGCAGCCTCAGAGCCGTGGTTCTACTACTCTTCTTGGGTTGGCGTTGGCCACTTCATCTTGCGATGTATCTGGGCACCGACAACCGAGTATCTTTGATAGGCTTGATCAGTGCTTGCTGGTTCGAAGTCTCTTGTGCGAGGGTGAACCCGATGCCTTGTTCTTTGTGGGATGCTCCATCAGCAAGGCAACGAGTTGATCCTTGGTCTTGCCATCCGTTGCTTGCTTAGCAATGCTCGACCAGTCATGATAATCATCCTCGTGTGGGCTCATCTGGTCGGTCTCCAACAGCCACTTGACGATATCCACTTGCTGAGATCTGCACGCCAGTGTCATGCAGGCCGCGTGGTCAGGTTCATGGAAATCTGCAATGCCAGAGCAGAAACTGCACCACCTCCACATGCCCGTTTTCGATGGCTTTCGAGACGACCGCAGCAGAACAACCTTCTTCACGATGCAAATGAAGAAACTTGACCACGGCCAAGTGACCGTTGGCTGCCGCCAGATCCACTGCCTTGTGTGTGCAGCCTTCGCTTCGATTTGGGTGAAGAAACTCGACCACTTGCAAGTATCCATTTGCAGCGGCTGCATCCATGGCTTTTGAGGTGCAACCTTCGCCGCGATGCACATGCAAGAAGCGCACGATGCCGAGCCAGCCTCGATCCGCAGCGACATCCATCATTTCCGTTGTAAATCCATGGATTTGTTGCTCATGGAAATGCCAAATCAATCGAAGATCGCCCCAAAAGGCTGCTGCTTTGGCGGCTTGTTCAAGGTGCTGGTGATCAGAGTTCGGAAACAACTTGAGAAGACTTCACCAATCACGTCAACATCGCTGTCGAACAGACTCGTCGATGCTGCTACGTTCATGCTCGTCGCCTCCGAATACAGCAACACAATGATCTCGTGGTAAATCCCCTCTTTCAAGTCGTCATCTTTTCGTCGGATGGCTTCAATCAACACGTCTTGAGCGATTCTCAATGCTCCAGCAAGAACTGGATCATTGCCAATTCACCATTGGAAGGAGCATCGTAGAGCGCATCGTTGCGCCATACAAAGTTGTAGCGCCGGTGTTGGTGCAGCCATTTAATCATTTCGAGGTGGCCATTGGCGATCGCAGCTTCGACAGCAATGCTTGTGATTCCCGTGGGCCACAGCAGTATCCAAAGACTCTGGTGGAGATCCGATGCGATCAATCAACCATTGCACCAATGCCACCTCTCCACGGTCGCTCCCCAATGCCCGTTCCAGGCAGCCACTGCAGTGGCTTGAGACCTCCTTGTCTCACAAGTTACTCCATTCCAGATGTCCAATGTGGTTGATCACACGCTTGGGATGGTCGTTTCGGCAGTGTGTCAAGCGCCATTCTACCACTTGCATGGCCCCGCAACACAACACGGCCTCCAAAAGACACTCGACACGTTTCACAAACTGCCTGTGCCACAAAATCTGAAGAATGGCGAGGCAACGATCGCCCGGGTCGTTGTGCTTGCTGTTGGCCCAACCAGTGATGGCCCTCATGGCAGCTTCAAGACCATCCTCCACCAGGTTGTGGTCACCAAGAAACCGGACAACGTCTAGATGCCCATTTTCAGCCGCAAACTCGATCGCAGTGGCACTACATAAGCTCTGGTAGTGCTCGAAGATCCACTTCACGGTCGGCACCTGGCCGTTAGCGGCTGCCGTGTCAAAAAGATCCACCTCAGAGAGTTCATCGCGACGAGACCCACCGCCAAAGCAGAATCACTGCTTGGGTTGTGCCAATTCAAACACTCGAGCAAGTCTGTCGACGCTGAGAAATGCTTTCCAAAGTCGTGACCAAGCTGGTGCTCCAAGCAACACAAAGACTTCATTTGCACGCTGTCAGTTAACGAGATGTGATAGAGATCCAACAGAAACACACTGATCCAGTCCTGCACATGGTTCAACGCCTCGAAAGCTCTACCAAACTGATTCTGGGCGCAAATCAGACCCACGTTCGTTAGCATTTGATTGACCCACCAACAACGACTCTTCAGCTTCTTGGGGAAGTTACACATGTGGGACGGGCACAAGTTGGCCGTCGGACATGTAGGCACTTGCCGTTGACTGCACTTCAACGAGCAATTCACACAGCAACTGCTCCTACAATGCTCCACGAAAATACTGCGTCGCGTCGCGATTGTCCAGCCGGAGACGATGGCTCTCCCCACCGATGTGTGCGCCGCACTCAGGACAAGTCGATTGCTGCATCACACCACCGCACTCGGTCACCACATAGGGATGGCCATTGGGGCACTCGTACCATCGCCCGCCAAAGCCACCAAAGACTCCACGAGTGGCTTCAGTAGTGCCAAAGGCACCGAGAATTGCTTGCCTTTCGGCGGTGGACACAGCGTCGTAAAACACAGCAGGTCGCATGCAGCGATCCACCAATTCCTGGAGTTGGTCCACTTCCACAGCATGTGCTTGTTGTCGACACGCAGGGACCTTCTGGAGGGTCTTGTAACTCTGCATCAACTCATCTTTCGACAACGTGACTGCAGCTCGAATACCGTCCGAGTCTTCCGCACCACCGACCAGCCCTCTCAACGCCAAATGGTAGAATGCGCGCAAGCGAACGCCACTCACCAGCGCGTCCCATTTCGAGACATTCGATTCGGTCTCTTCACAGAGCTGCAGTAGTTGCTGCTCATGCTTTATGGCAAGGTCGTATCTTTCCTGGAGATTCAGCACGAGGGATTTGGTTCGATGTGCAAGTGGCTCCGTCGCCTTGATCAGACAGACAATCTCGAGGTCAGCCCGTTCCAGTGCCGCTTGGAGTTGAAACACCATGGCCACCACTTCCATAAACTCCAATCGTAGCTTCAGACACGAGTACTTGGCCGTCACTTCGCGATACGCCGCCAGATTCAAGTTCTCCTCTTCGAGTCCCAGACGACGGAGCCAACTCGTTTCTTTCATCATCAACTCTTGAGTTGGATTGACCATTTTGAGAGATCGAAGGCTCTCCAGACTAAGCGCAATGGCCCAGGACGCAACTCTTCTCTGTTCGTCCGCATTATTGCCCGCTTCGGCAAAAGCTCCAAGTAGTTTGAGGCGCCGATTGCTCAGTTTGACAACCAAAGAACTCACTTTCTGGCGGAATCGAAGCTCGCTGGCGCGGGTCTGGCCGAAATGAAGCACTCGCCCGTATCGCTGGATGCCTCCGATCACTGGAGCACGACAAGATGGACAACAAAGCGTTGATCCCAAGTCATTCGTGTCGCTCCTCTGAAGTGGTTTGGCGCATTTCCATTCATTGGTTCCATCCACACGGTCGTAGAAGTCATCGATCTTCATCAGATGGTCCAACGTCTCGATGGTGAAGGCATGACCACATCTAAGCTTGATCAGTGGCGACTCGTCAGGATCGTGATCCTTCAACTGGGTCAGCATCAGCATGTCGACCACATCATCACTATGCGTTGCCTGATCACCACATTCGCGACAATAGGACGATGGTAGGCAGGGTTCACCACAGAGTCCAGGACACTGATGTCCACATTCAAGATGCTGTCCGCAACGTCTGTCGCACGGAAGTCGAATGCACGGACTACCACAGGGCAAAGGACACGTTTGCTTCATGTGTTGACAGACCCACTGGCACGGTTCACTGCAAGATGCACATGGCTCGTTGCATCTCTTCTTGCACTGGGAATGAACACACGTATTTTCGCAAGGCTTTTGGCAAGGCGGGCATTTGCCAGCGCGATGGCAAACTCCTCCGCAGTAATGACCACACACCAACACCCGTCCGCATGCTTGTGTACACACTCCATCGTGGACTCTTCGAGGCGAAACAGTTAGAGCAACAAGTGCCTCGATCGAAGCTGGCGGATGCTGGGTGACGAGATGCTGCAAACACTGTCCACAGCTCTTTTTGCACAGGTGTTCGCACTCCTCGCGAATCCCACTGCACTCGTGATTGCACAGCACAGAAAAGTCCGTCAATTCCGTCAAGTTCCAATCCTGCAAGCGTCGCCCCGTGGACTCGCGAACTATCGAGCACTTCAAGGTGGCTTCATGACCACACGCTGGCATTCGCACCCGCTCAAGCTCATTGCAAGGTGCCTTCAAGCGGTTGGCCACAGCAACACATCGAACATTCTTCAACAAATGGGAGCAAGCGCGCGGATACTCTGGATAAACATAGTCGCATTCACACTTTTCATGGCAGCGGCGCGTGCACAAATGGCCACAACTGTCGATAATCCGAGTGCATGGCTCCAAGCACTTGGTGGCCGAGTGGCCTAGATCGTCGGGGTGACACAGCCTCGAGCACACATGGCCACATGGTAGTCGCGCATTGCACTGCATCGAGCAACCACCGTCGCTGGCCTTGATCACAATATCTTTGGCTGATGCCACGCAAGTCGCCTTTCCATGATTATGACACTTCAGCACGATCTCGGATCCCATCATTTGACGAGACTCCAGCAAATCCAACACACGAAGAAACATTTCCGCGCGTCCTTCCTTGCGAATCGTTGACGAAGAGCCCAAGACGATCATGCCATG
>JAMFLO010000361.1:0-34036 GCA_027475765.1 Paralagenidium karlingii
TTGCCTCTATTGTGTGAATAAACTGAACTCTCTCTGGATACAAGAACAAGTTTTGTGATTATTTCTTGTTGAAAGTGGATTTTAGTTGTCATTTTTAAAGTCTACTACACGACACAACCGCGATATGTGGCGACCTCAAGTTTGATGGTCCTTTGTTGGAAAGGTGCTGGAGCAGCGGCCTTACGTGATTGCGCGAGCAAAAACTGGGACAAAACCTCTCGCTGGTAGTCGTGCGGCTTGTGAAGCAAGTCGGTTGTCAACTTGATCCCATTAGTTGCTTGGAAATCGTTCAGCGATTCCCATGACGCTTCGGTGAGATGAGCAAGGTCTTCGGCGCAACGCAACCACGCTTCCTTTTTTGGGGTCTCCATTGAGTCTCAATGGAGTGATCACACGACGCAGGTCTTGGACTCTCGGTCGATCGACGGACTACGAGTGATACCAAGTGTAACGGGGTATTTCCAGACCCTTACAATGACATACACTGTAAGAGCAATAGAGGAAGCGGTTCTGGTCCAAGACTTGGGCCGAGAGCGTGACGGAGAGATTGAGTGTCAAATGTCCTTTCCTACAAAGTCTTGGAGTCTTTAAGAGAGAAAGAGAAACGGTGCTTGGAGGATTGGAAAGGAACTTGAGGACTTGAAGGAAGACTAGAAACTGGAAAATTTTAGGGAAAGCTATCATATGCAGATGACATGCAAGGAGTGGATGACATGCAAGACTTGCATGTCAACAAGGCAAATGCTAATCATAGTAAGCTTGAAGGTTCATGGATGCTGGTGGACGTTTTGTGATGTTGATGTATCTTGACCGGCATGATCCGTCAGTTGAGTAACTTCAAGACACCATTGAAGTGGACCACAGCAAAACGGCTGGACCCGGGACTGAAATAGTGTGGTGCACACTATCCTATCATGGGCGTCTGCACTAGAATAAAATAGTGCACGCCTATTCTAATACACGCCCATGACAGGATGCCAGAGTAGTGTGTTCAAATGGTGCGCCTGGTGTCTTCCTCAATGCACGCGAAGACGCTGATCACCACACCGCTCACTTCTTGGGCATGGCCTTGGGTCACATAGTTATCGTATTGGCGCATTAACGCTCGTCGGTCAGCCATTGTGAACCCTTCGTAACTCGGGTCTTGGAAGGTTCTGGCATCTCCACGTCTTGCGCTTGCTACTGTGGGTGTCCGAGCAACACAGCTGGTGGATCCGGCCCAGGCATCGCTGTCGATTCCGATTCGGCCATTGGGGAGTAGTCTGTAGTCTGCCATGACCAGGACGAGTAGAATTGGACGTATGACGCACCAGTAAGAAGCGTGTCTTGTGCATCGAACAGTCTTGTGACCTCATCTTGCTGTTTGTTTGCTCGAACGTGGCTCACGAGTCCTCATGTGTCAACACAACCACAAAAGCCATTCGTGAAGCACATGCAGGGGTCTTGATCATCAGAAAACGGGTGTTGTTGCTTGAGTGATTGGATCCCGAGACTGACAGAACTCGCCTCACCCATGTCTGAACCTGTTAACAGAATATGATTCTATCAAGAAGAGGAAACCCAGCACACTGCACGGATGAAGTACTGCGATCGTCGGGTTTGATGTCTGGTTCGTGTCGGCAGATCAACTCTTTCAACTCATTTGCGCATTCCGAGGTGGTGGGCTCCATTGGGATCGCATTCGGTTGGAAGCTTCGTATCATCAACAACCGTGAGTCCATTCCCATCTTTCTAGTCTGCAGATTTGACATCTCTTTTGCAGCGCTGAGAGAAGCAAACCGTTTCCATCGAGTGATAAACCCCAGCACTATTCCATTTCATACGCAGAAGAAGTATCATGGGGGATGGCTTCCATTGGGCGGTCTTCTCGATGGCGCCCATGGTAGATTTTGTCTGCGAGAGTGGCGGGATCCGTCAAAAAGAAGCAACAGCGTTGGATCTCCGCTTTGATCTGTCAACAAAGGGCAGTTGTGACTTGTGGCTCTTTTTGACTCGTCGTCCCGTACGGATCACCAGGATCTACCATGATGATTATCCCCCCAACCTACGCAGGCATCATATGTCCGGGTGTGACACGGAAAAAGCTCACGACAAGTGAAGCACAAGCACAAAACCGACTTGATCAATAAATGAAAATGCACTGTTCAAGGACTCCACTTGAAAAGCTGTCTCTCCTTGCTGCTATTCTACTCGGCAGGCGGCGTACTGCCCAGTTGGCCCCAGATCATGCCAACAAACATATCCTTGGCCTTGACGTTGCGAGTCACAAAGTCGCCTACGACGGTGCCGCCCATGACGGGCAACTGTGAGACCCCGCCAGTGGGGCCCAAAGGCAGGATCATGGCTTCCACTTTGACTTTAGGGAACGCTTTGGTGATCTTCTCGTCGCTTTTCTCCTTTCGCAACAAGCCGATCATCTCGTTGGCGAGAAAACGCGCTTGTTCGCCGGCCCAAAATCCAAGCTTGGGGGTCGGATGGTTGTTGGCGTCGCCCAAGACGAAGATGTTGTAGGACGGGTCTTTGGCCAACTCAAAGTGGCCGTTCACCTTGATGCTGCCTCGTTCGTCCACCGCCGAGGCATCCATTTGTTGGATCAATTGGCTGTTGGGTTTGTATCCGGCACATAGCAACTGGACATCGCTCTCAATCTCGGTGCCTTTGTCCGTCTTCAGGGTCTTGCGCTCCAGGCCATGGGTGGATGGTTTCTCTAGCAGTTTTTCGTTGAGAATCACTTTGACTTTGAGCTTCTCGAGTGCTTGGGCCAGTTTGGCGCGGAATTTTGGTTTGAGATCGTTGCCAGCCACTAGTTCGCTGCGTCCTTCGAGGATGGTCACGCTTTTCTCGGGGTATTTAACAGCGATCTCACCGGCCACTTCACAGGCGACTGCGCCGCCGCCGACGATCAGAATCTTCTGCGCTTTGTCCACTTTGTCGCGGATCAACTGGAATTGCTCTTCCGTGGCAGCACGCGAGAGATTGTCCAAGTCTTCTTTGATGGGCCACGGATAACTGCTGCCGGTGGCAATAATGAGGAAGTCGTACTTGAGCGTGACGGGATCGCCCGTGGGCTGGTTGGTTGCGTTGTCAATGGCCACGTAGCTGATCTCTTTGGTCTCGCCCGAGATGGCAGTGGCTTTGCCGCGCACCAGCTTGACGGATAGTTGGGCGGCCTTGGGGATCGCACGGTCCAAAGGCACAAAGAGCTTTGACGTGAAGCTGGCGTTAACAAAGGCGCGCGGACTTGCGATACAGTGGTAGTAGTGCGTTTGTTGCTCCAGCCAGACGAGTTCGACTTCGTCACTGGCTTTCAGTTTGCTGCCAAAGGCCTGCACAAAGTTGAGTCCCGCGGGCCCGGCTCCGATCACCACGATGCGAGGCATTCTCTTCTTTCTCTTCGGTCACTTGGCTCTCTCTCTCTCTCTCGTTGTTCGTTTGGTGGGTTTGTTGTCAGTGAAGCGACGTTTGGACGGTGCTCCAACGCAAATAGGCGAATAAACGTCGGTTACATGGGATTACAACCTTCAAGTCAAGGCGCTATTCAGAGAGAATGAAACCACCTTCGACGGAGGTCTCCCACCCAATCCGATGATGATTCAAATGTGCCAGAAGTCACAGGGTGATGGAGATGACATCTGTTGTGGGATGTTGGAGAGGAAGAGAAGCACCATAGAGAGGAGCTTGGGAACCTGTCTACTCATTCTGCATGGCGTTGGATGAGCCGTGAACGGAACGCCCTCAACACAAACGGATGATGCAAACGACCGTCAAAAGTATTTTGGGGGCTTTGCCCTGAGTGCTGGAAACAGATGGAAAGGGGTTCTTTAGGAGCTGATCCAGTGCACCTGCTAAGGCGTTTGCTGCTGAGGTTGAAGAAGTGGACAAGACGGTGAAGACCACCAGCGCCCACGTTGAAGTGGTGGTCAACGTGAATGGTTGGGCCACAGCAAACCTCGCCCGTGGGCTGTTGGTGTGGACCGACGGACGATGAGAGGATGATCAACGGTGTGATTAAAGAAAGCATCTGCTGATGGTCGTTCCAGGCATCAGACACACCGGCCACCAGCCGCCAGCCAGGACAGGCAGGCCAGACCAACAGACCGTTAGACCCGACGCACCAATGTGTTGCAATGGTGGCTTGCGGTTCTGAGCTCTTCTGAACTCAACGAGAGGCCCACAGAGATCGATGACGAGGGACTCAACGCCGGGGCAAGGCCGCAATGTGCTCTTCATTCTCCATTTTCGAGCGTGATCTCAAGAGCAAAAGCAAAGTTTGGTTCACTACCAACAAGTCCCAAGCGTCCAAGATCTCCATTGGGTCTGTCGGGTTTGTGTCGTTGCTTGCGTGTTCTGTTCTAGTTGAATTGTTGCTATTTGTTTGCTGCTGTGCGCAAAGCGTGCAAAAAAGGTTGCGGGGTCTATTTGCTGGCTAAGTTGTGTCTTGTGCCATGGTCCTGATGGTTGCTGGTTTAGAAGAAGCGGTGGAGTTTGTGCCCGGCAAAGTGTTTTACGCGGCACTCAAGAAGGCTCCTCCGCGGGTGAATGGCTTGCATTTCTTCAGCATCGATGAAGAATTGCTCTATTGGAACTTTTATCTCGACTTTGGCCCGCTCAATCTCGGCCACACGTTCACGTTCAGCGACATTCTCAACAAAAAGATCGCGGCGTGTGCCAAAACGGGCGAAAAGATTGTGTTTTACTCGTCATCGCGCGGCCAACAGCGCGCCAATGCCGTGTGTATTCTCTGTTGCTGGGGTGTGCTCTTCAACGGCATGAGTGCCACCAAGGCGTTTGAACCGTTTGAACAGATGCGGTTTCCTCCGTACCATGATGCAACCCCGGGAGTGTGTCTCTTCAACCTCACGATTCTCGATGTGCTCAAGGGCCTGGAAAAAGCACTCGCGGTCAACTACCTCTCGCCCAAGACCTTTGATCTCCATGAATACCAGCACTTTGAACGTGTCGAAAACGGCGATTTGACTTGGGTGTCCCCCAAATTCATTGCCTTTGCAGGCCCGCATCAAAACTACTCTAGATCACCGCAGGGCCATGTCATGCTCACGCCCGAGCATTACATTCCGTACTTCAAGAAACGCAACGTGACGCTTGTGATTCGCCTCAACGACAAAGAGTACGACGAAAAGAAGTTTTTATCGGCCGGCATTGACCATCTCGACCTGATTTACCCGGATGGATCCAACGCGCCGATGCCGGTCTTGCTGCGCTTCATTGAAGCGTGTGAAAAGACCCCCGGCGCAGTTGCCGTGCACTGCAAGGCCGGACTTGGCCGCACGGGCACTTGCATTGGCTCGTACATGATGAAACACGAACTGTTTACCGCCCACGAACTCATCGGATGGCTTCGTTTGTGTCGTCCAGGCAGCGTCATCGGCCCGCAACAACAGTACATGGAATCCATTGAACCCAAGATGTGGCAATTGCACGAAGCAGCAGCGGCAGCGGCGACCCACAAATCGCCACTGGCCAAGGCCGCAACGGCGACGACTTCTACACCGCTCAACAATTCGCTTTTGGCCGCAGCGTCTAGTCCCAACCTGGGCGGCATCCTCAAGTCCCAGGCAAGCGCCAGCGGCATTGACAACATCACCGCCGGGATTCAACACGTGACTCTCCACCCATTGCCGCGTACCTCGACCAACTCGGGCTTTCTCAAACCCCGTGCCACCGACGACACTAAGACCCAAGGTGACAAACTCATTGATCAAAAGCTTGCACGCACCCAACGTAGCAAAAGCGGCGTCGTCGGGGGCAGTAGCTCGGGTACTTTCTGGTGATGCCTCTCCAAGCAAAATGGCTTTTGGGTGGGGGGGGGGGGTCATCGGTGTCTCTATGGATGCTTGGAGTTTGTGCCGTTCTCTGGGCCAAGTACGATCGTGTCTCGAGGTAATGAATGAATTGTGTATTGGATTGGATTTATTTGCTGGGTGTCATTTGCTGGGTGTCATGGATGGATTTGGTGATGATGGCTCTCGAGCGCCAAAAGCCTCCAAGTGAAAGTGTGAATGGGATGTTGCGTTGCATCGATGATGAAGTGCATGTATGTTGCATGTGGGAATTTGGATTTGTTTTATGTTGATGGGTATGATGAGCGCCGTCTCCATCCATCGAATGGTTGAATGAATGGATGGCGTCAAGTGAAGTGACAGTGCAGGAAGAAGAGACGCGAAGGAGAGAGAGAGAAAATGAAAGAAGGAAACTGGAAAGCGTTTTATTTAGCAGAAGAAGCAGAAGAAGAAGCAGAAGAAGGTAGCAGCAGGTCGAAGCAGTAGATGGCATATTTTTAGCGAACCCAAATGAAGCCAAGAGCTTGATAATAGACGGAGACGACGACCCCCGCACAAGTTGGAATCGTGATCCAAATGGAAGCGTAATAACCCGCGGGCCAAAGTGCTTCGTCAGGGTAACACTGGACTTGCTGGTCCTTTGGTTTTGAAAGCGCACCATGATGGCACGACAGACGACCTTGGATACCACTGGATATGCTCCGACTGGTTCTTCGTCGTCGCCCTCGCAGTTGCCGTGTCGTCGCAACGAGCAACAGCAACTGCTGATGGAATTGGAGTTGGACGACACGTTGGTGATCCAAGACAAGCCATCCTTCTTGCCTTCCCAGCACCAAACCGAGTCGTGGCCGACCCGACGGATACGACCATCTTCCGCAAGACCGGCGCTTCGTAGCGATGGAGCGTCGCCACCACACCAGTCAGGTGAACCAAATGGCTGGCTCGACGATACGACCAAGTCGTCGACTTTTGGTGCTGGCGTTCGAGCCGGTGCCCCTTCAGGAAAACCTCCACGAGCTCGTCCGCAATCCGCCAAGCCACCATCGCAGTATACAATGCACCATGACTCGCTGCCCGTGCGTGCTCGCAAATCCGCTACTTTCTTGAGCGGACCGCACCGACTCAAGCAACAAGTGTGGCAAAACCGGCAAGAACAAGAGTCAGAAGAACTTGGATACCAAAGGGCCAAGGCCAAGGCCAAAGCCAAAGCTGCACCACACAGCACCAACGGTGCTTCATCGATCAACAAACCTTCCTCTGCCACGCTGGTTGTGCAAGCTGTTCGCCAGAATATCGTGCTTCGCGACCAATTGATGAGCGACTTGGAGTTGGAGTTGAGCCACAACGCATCGGTTCCTTTTCGGAAGCTTCGACTCGCGCAATTGAGCAAAGAAATGCTCAAGAAGATCAACAAACTACGCATGCTCACGCTAGTGGTGATCGAGATGGTGCTGTACTTCCAAGAATTGCTGATTGACACACCCTACGAGGTGCAGTTGGAGCACAAGAGGATCGAAAGAGAGCTTCTCAAGTACCTGTTCAAGATTGCAAGCTCCGACATGGATTTTCTTGCGTATTTCCTGGCGCTGTCTATGTCTCCGGACTCGCTCTTGATGGACTCGAGACTGATTCGCAACCCCGTGCTGGAAGGGGTCACGTTGGATTGTTCGGAGTTGCTGCTTTGCGCATGCAGCACCCACTGCAGCAGCGTTTACGAGCTGCTGCGAAACAAACAACAATCCTTTGCCATTGACATGAAGAACAAAATTCCACTGTGGCAATTACTACCGAGCGATCGCGTGCTCAAGGTCTTGTTGGCACTGGTGAGACTGGAAATGGAGCACAACGTCAAGCGAACGGCACCCAGTCATTTGTTGCCAGCAAGAATCAGTCACGAGCCACTTCGGTTGAACTCCAAGCAGCACCAAAGTCTTCCTCAGAAACCATCGCCAGCACTTTCACTCCAGACACGACACCAAAACAAGATGATCGCCTGCGGACTCGATTCTTCATCCTTCGACGTCAAGCAAGTCTCTTCAAGTCATGACCAATCGGCGAGTCCGAAATCAAGATCGATGAAGGCCGTTGTCGAGCAAGACAGCGACGCGTTGGGTATAGACGAGGATCTCAACTCACACGATGCTTTTCCACAAGACACCATCGACCGGAATGGCAGCACCAGTCCACTGACGCATTCTCCTCCTCGATTAGTTCGACGAAACATCCCAGACAAGCGTCAAGACGACGTTCAGATACACAATCCCGACAAGCTGCAACACCCCGAGGCCAAAGTGCTCAACAAGGTTTACACCTTGTGCGACGACGTTCACATGGCAGCCTTTGAGATACTGTGCCAACTCGATCGCATCGACGTCACCACTTCACCACCAGTTTCTCCTTTTCGTTCGCCTTCCGTGGCAGTTGTCAAATCCGATGTGGTGGCTTCATGCGGCTCTGCAGCACCGCAAAAGATCTCGGCAAACACCAACTCGGCGGAACCAACTCCAAACACGCAGTTTCTGCAGTCGGAACTCAAGCTGCTTCGACGCATCTTTCGCCAATGGCGCGACAACATCCATCAGAAACAGGCGGCTTCCAACGGCATTCGTCGGTTTGTTGTCAATCGATACCGAGGCTGGTTCAAGAAGAAAAGCGCCATGAGAGTTCTGAAACGATGTCTTCTGACTTACGCTTTACGACGGCGGCGCTTGGTGGTACTTGAACTGGAAAGCAAGTTCTTTGGGCGGTGGCTTCAGTACTGGGAAGAGATTAAATGTGTGTCGGAATTCAAGCGCCAGCGTCGTCGAGAGCGTCAGGGACTCGCTCCAGGTGATCCACGAGACACAAACGTACACAACGGACGAGAGGATGCGCGTGTGCTGACGCCGATTCCAGAGAGTACACGAACAAGCCATGACATTGGTCAAGACACTCGACAACCTCGCTCACCATCCAGAGAATCTGGACGAGAGCAAGACCGCAACAAAGACAAACAAGCTTTGGCCGTGACCAAGATTCAGAGCCATTTCCGAGGCTACAAATGCCGACGCCACACGAACCAATCCAAGTCCAAGGCGAATAGTAAACCAAACCAACCGTATCGGATCGCTTCAGGTATGATGACCATGCAGCAGATTCAAGCCGCAGTAGTGATTCAGGCCCATTGGAGAGGCTATTTCACCCGAATGGCCTATCGAGAACGCAAACTGGAGAAGGAGTTTCGCAAGAGAATGACGGCCGCCACATGTCTCCAGTCACGCTTTCGTGGTTATCTGGATCGCAACAAGTTCCATCACGTGAAGCGAGAGAAACAGCAAGCTCAAGCCCAGAGCACCGCCGGCACCAAGATTCAAGCGCAATGGCGAGGAAGACGCTGTCGATCCCAATATGCCAAAGAGAAAGCAAAGCATCAGGCCGAACTCCAGGCGCGACAGTACTTTGCCGCAACCCAACTTCAAAGCAATTGGCGGGGCCACCTGACTCGTCAACAGCTCAAACACCAACAACAGCTTCACAAGCAACAGCAGCAACAATCCTTGGAGTGCATGCACCATGCGTGCGCCACTCGAATTCAGAGTCTGTGGCGAGGTCATTTTGCTCGAAAGACTTGTCAACACAGACGAAACCAGTTGGAAACCCTTCAGCATACCAAAGCGACCCAGATCGAAACTCGATGGAGATGCCACCAAGCCAAAAAGGAGCTACAGCAAAAGAAAGCGGAACAACGTCAGATTCGTCTCAACGATGGTGCAACCAAGATCCAAAGCCACTGGAGAGGTACCTGCGCAAGGAAAGAGGTGCAACAGAAGAAGATCAAAGAGTACGAAGCCCTTCAGAATGCCTGTACCACCAAGATTCAAAGCCAATGGAGAGGAACTTGCGCGCGGTGGGAGTTGCAGCAAAAGAAGGCTGAACGTGAGAGTCTTCGCAATGCCAAAGCAACCCAGATTGAGACTCGATGGAGATGCCATCGTGCGCAAAAAGAGCTGCAGCAAATGAAGGCTGAACACGATACGCAACTGAATGGCTGTAGTACCAAGATCCAGAGCCAATGGCGAGGAGCTTGTGCTCGAAAAGAGTATCAGCGTCACAAAGACGAAGAGAATCGACGCCGATATGAGACTGTGCAGCGCTCTGTGCTCCTTCGACTAGCGATGACTTGGTCCCAGCAGCAGATTGAGCTGGTTGTGAAAGCGCTTGCAATTCAATTGGCTGCGGCGTCGAGATTGAAGCGATTCTTTCGACGGCGAGTGCTTTCCAGCGTGTTTCGTCGGTGTAAACCGACGCAGAAGGCAGTATTCTATGTGCTGTTCCGTCATGCCACTTGCTGGGTTCGTAAAACTCGTTGTCGAACTGTGGTGCAATGCGACCATGCCTTGACTGCCACTGTCCTTAACCTTCTGTTTCCCACCGCCGCCTCCACCACCAAAGATCAACAAGAGTCCGTTCTTTCAATGGTCATTGACGACTTGACTGATTCGTTGGACGGAAGCAAGGAGCTGGTGCTCGTCGGAGTGTCCGATTTGCCCTCACTGCAATCCTTTCTGCGCAGAATGGAGGTTGTTCGGCTGAAAGAAAAGCATGATCGCAGTTTGTTTGAAATCGTGGAGCTGTTGGATCTCGAAGAATTCGAAGCGTTTGCTCGAAATGGAGGAGATCTACATGCAAGAGACCACCAGACCAAACGCAATGCACTGCATCACTTGTCTTGTATCCCCAGTGAGCGTGAGAGTGTTACGAGTCGATTGGCAGCGCTACGGTTTCTTGTGGAGTCTGCTCAGCTGGACGTGAATGCCGCTGATTATCAAGGAGACACACCACTTTTGCTGTTTGTCGCAAATGGCCACTTCGAGATGGTCAGATGGCTCGTTGCTTCGAATATCAAAGTGCCTCTGACGCACGTGAATCACAGTCATCGCAATGCTTTGCACGTCGCTTGTGAGCAAGACCACGTGGAGATCGCGTCTTTTCTTCAAGACGTCAGCGACAGCCTGGGGCAGCCCATGATGTTGCACCACGCAGACTCGAGAGGTGATTTTCCTCTTCATTTACTCGCGTCAAAGGGTCTCATCGAATGTGCCAGAAGCCTCCTGCTGCATTGGTCCCATCACAAAGAAGGTATCGCAGAGCTTCTTGGTGCTGGCGACGGCACTGGCAAAAGTGCGCTGCAAGTTGCCATCTTGTACAACCAAATCGACTTTGCGGTGTTTCTGGTGGAGCAAACGGCCGAGTTTTTTCCCAAATGCCTTGCGCTGGTGCTGAATGAGGTGCCCTGCGATCCGTTTCGTCGGCTTCCATTGCTGCTGGCCGTCCAGTGCACTTCCAACAGTTGTCACAGTACCATCCATTTGCTCCAGGTGCTGATTCTGTACGGTGCGGACGTCAATGGGGTCGATTGTCGTGGCGACAGCGCGTTGCACGTGGCGGCGCTGGTGGGTGGCCCCAATGCCACGCAGCTGATGCGGTTTCTGGTGGAAAGCGGTGTGGATTCGGCCATGTTGAACGACGACTTTGAACGCGCCGGTGACGTCGCCATGCGCACCAGCCATCTCGAGTGTCTTCCATGGATATTGCCACCAGAAGACGACTCAGCACGATGGCATCCGACGACCAGTGGTCGCTCGTCGTCTTCGGACCCGATCGGTCGCATGCTGATGGAGTTGGAGACGACACGAAGTCAGTACTGGCGAGAGATGGAGCTCAACGATCAACTGCAACTGGTAGAAGAAGACGGCAAGTTCTCTTCCGAAGAAGAAGACGAAGAAGAAGCAGACGTCGACTGACTGATGCACAGAGGCCGCTTCATGGCGCTTGGGTTTCCCCATGGAAAAGATCGCCTTCCCTCCTGGTTGCTGTTTAGTAAACAGACGTGCCATTGGCCAAACAGTTGGCAATGCACAGCGTCTGACACTTCTCATTGGTCCAGGCCCATTGCCACAACGCCACGTGATTGGTCGGCTAGATTGTGTTTACCTGCAACACCCGACAGTATACAAATTTCAAGTCAACGCGAGGAATGTTGGTCCTCCACCCAAGTTTCCTTATGACTCTCATCGTCATTCTCCTTCTCGCCAGATCCTCCACAGCAATCACCAAAGCAATCACGAAGCAAACGCAGTCCTGTAGCGAGCGCACCATGGCGGAAGAACAAGTGACGCGCATTGTCGTGGTGGGTGCTGGCATGGGTGGCATGGGCTTCGCGCAGGCCATGGCCAAACAACTGACCAACACCAGTCGTGTGGAAGTCGTCGTGTTGGAACAGAAGAGCCATCTCTTCCACTGTGTCGGCAGTCCACGAGCCTTTGTGGAGGAGAGTTACACCCCAAAGCTCTTCATTCCCTACGACCATGCGCTACCCAAAGACAAACAGGACTTTGTCAAACTGGTGCGAGGTCGGGTGGTGGCCATTGACCACGACCACAAGACCATCCAGTACAAAGCCATTGACACCAGTGACAAGACCTGCGAGCAGACCACCGATTTGCGTTACGACTACCTGGTCCTGGCGACTGGCAGTTCGTACTCGATGCCGATTAAAGAAGATCCAAATGACAATTCTCGCCAACACACGGAACAACAGTTTGAACAGCTTCGAAACGCCATTGAAAAGGCTGCAAGCGTTCTCATTGTGGGCGGCGGTGCTGTGGCCTGTGAGATTGCCGGTGAAATCGCCAGCAAATACCCACAGAAACAGGTCACCATGATTGAAGCCAGAGATCACTTGGTGGCGGGCAACAAACTGCGTGAATGCTTCCGTACGACGTTGATGAACTCCTTGCAAAAGCTGGGCGTCAAAGTGATTCTCGGGGAGCGGCTCATCGATCGACCTACTGGTCACAACTTTGAGAAGACATCACTCGTGACTGACAAAGGCACCACTCTTGAGAGTGATGTGCAGTTGTTGTGTGCCGGCTTCAAACCCAGCACCAAACTGATTGAGCAACTGGATGCCTCGTTGTTGGATGAGCGCGGCTTTGTGCGCGTGAACGGTCACCTGGAAGTCGATGACGACAAGTACCACAATGTATTTGTCTTGGGCGATGCAAGCAATCATCCAACACCAAAGTTGGGGTACTGGGCCGGTGAACAAGCCAAGTATCTCGCGAATGAGTTGGCTCCCATTGTCCTCCAGAAGAAGAAGAAGAACAAGACGCATTCCTTTTCCAAGGACTTTCCACAAGTGACGGTGGAAGCCATGCTGTTGCCGCTGGGTCCTCATGGCGGTGTGTCCCAGCTTCCGTTTTTGGGGGGCATTGTGGTGGGCGACTTTCTCACGAGAAACATCAAGTCTTATGACATGTTTGCCTCACGCATCTGGGGCATGTTTGGCGCCACGCCACCTCAAGGTGAGTGATGTGCTATCCGTTAAAAGTTGGAAAAGTGTTCTTTTTGCTGGTTGTTGTGGCATCCACTCGTATGAATGGGATTGCCTGTGAAAGCAAATACTGTTGCGTGGTCATCACAATGCATATTTGTGCCTGAACGGGTTTTGTTAAAATTGAAAGCCTTCGTAATTGGTATTCATTGCGCATAAGTGCGAAACGGCAACAACCTTCCACAGGTCAGCTAAATTGAGCAATGCGATGCATGGCAGTTGCAAGATGCTGGTTGACGAGCTGCCGTGCTTTGGGATGTCGCCAGAGCTCCTCAACAAGTCAACTGGTCCACAAGACGGCACTGAGCCATTTGCGAGATGAGCACTACTTCCACCACTACTATTGACAATGACTTGACGCCTCTCCACGAAGCCTTTATGAGCGCCGATCTGGACAAATGCACGGCACTGCTGGCTTCGGGGGTGTCGGTCGACGCCCAAGACAAGGACGGACTGACGGTGCTGCACTACGCGTCGTCACTGGGCGATCTGGAGATGTGTGAGTTTCTCGTGCGCCATCATGCAAACCTCGAGGTGCGAAGCAAAGACGCCATTACGGCATTGCAACTCGCAGCGTCCAATGGCCATGCCAAGATCTGTCGCGTGCTGCTGACGGCCGGCGCGTCGCTGAGTGCACAAGCAGAGAACGGCTGGACGCCACTGCATTGCGCCGCCAACGAAGGCCATCTTGAAACCTTTGCACTGCTGTTGCAGGCCGGAGCATCACTCGACATCCAGGACGTCAAGGGCCGAACGCCGCTGCAGGTTGCCCCAAGCGAAGAGGTTCAGCGGCAGCTGGAAGAAGCGGTTGACAAGAATGCTGGTCGTCATGAAGCAGCTGAGAAGTCGCCTACACAGCCATCAGTGGCGGGCAACTCCCAGCCGAAGTATCAAGCGGTAATTGAAGAAACCCAGGACGCAGAGAATCCCGATGAACAAGCTGAAGCAGAATTGCCACCGCTTCACCGGGCATTTTTCCACCTGGAACTACAAGAGTGCGAGTCGTTAATTGCCTCGGGAGTGTCTGTGGATTCCCAAGACAAGGACGGCCTGACCATTCTGCACTATGCGGCAAACAACGGGAACGAGGAACTGTATGAGTTCGCCATGCGGCATGGAGCGAACTTGGAGGCCCGCGAACACCACGACATCACGGCTTTGCAACTCGCAGCGTGGAATGGCCATCTCAAGATTTGTCAGCTGATGGTGCATGCAGGAGCTTCCGTTGAGGCCCAAGCGTGGAACGGCTGGACTGCGCTACATGCCGCTGCGAGCGAGGGCCATGTCGAGACTTGTCGCCTGTTGTTGCAGGCAGGAGCTTCTTATGACGTCAAAGACAAGAAAGGCAGAACACCGCTCGACGTTGCAGCTACCGAAGAGATTCAACAGCTTTTTGAACGAGCAACAGACAAGCAGCCTCCTCATCAAGAAGAGGTTCAGAGGAAACCGCCATCTCCGGCACCAAATGCCGCACACCTACAAGAACTCACCACAACCAAGCAGACTGCTGGCCCCGACGACTCGAGAAAGGACTCAGCTGCACGTCAAGCACCGTCTTCACACCTTACTGAACACCGGAGTATCCAAATTAAGGGTCGAACATATCTTCTCACCCATTCCGAGGTTTTCGATGGACGTAACACACTCGTTGAGGGAACCGAGGACTTCGCCAAGAAGCTCGTGATGATCAAGATCTATCAGACGACTTCCCGATCGCGAGACAACGACACCAACGAGGTAGCGAAACTCCGTGAACTGATGGGCCATGAAGACAGCAAGCGCTTCGTCGTGGAAGTGACAGACTTTTCGGACGAAGTGCTGTATAACGACGTCAAGTGTTCGGCGCTGGTGATGCAACGCGGTCACAAGAATGTGAAGCAAATGATCGAGCGGTACAACTCGAAGACGATTCTGGCGCATGTGGTGTCAACGATGCAGCAGATTGCCGAGTGCCTGCATTTCCTACACCATGAGATGCGAATGGTCCACGGCGATATCAAACTGGAGAACGTGGTGAACTTTGGAGACGACTACCCGCAGTTCAAGTTGATTGATTTCGAGAGTTGTTGCCACGTGAACGAACCGCTGCACGTGGACTGCAGTCCAGAGTACTGTCCTCCGGAGCTGGCGATTCACCTGGTGCATCAACTTGGCAGTTCTCCCACAAAACAAAGAGAAACGGGTGCAGTTCGTGCCGATTATTCCGTTGACGTGTGGTGCTTTGGGGTGCTGTGGTTGAAGTATTTGGTTCACGGACGAGTGCTGGTCGAGTTCGATGGGTTGCGTCCGGTGGAGATCCTGTCGCGCATCGGGCAACAAGACTTCAACTTTGAGCAGACTCTCAAGCAACTGGAGGTGCCAAAACCCATGAAAGATCTGATTCGTCAGTGCACCGAGCGGGAGCCATTGCATCGCCCGGCCTTCCACGACATTCTAAAGAGTTATGTGCTACGTGGCGCTACGACGACACTGGTGACAATGTCGTCACTACAGCAACAACAACAAGACATGAAGAATCATTTGGCCCAACTGCTGCACCAGCAACGGCACATGATCTGGCAACAAGACAAACTGAATCTGCCGTGTTTGTGGGTGCTGGTGCCATGGAAAAGCTCCCCCGCCAAAAAATCCAAAGTGTGGCCGTTGCGCAAACTACTGGGGAAGCATTCCAATGACTTGGAGTTGAAGCTGCTGTGTGATGCCGTGTTTGACGAGGACCAAGCCCACTGTAAGCAACCCTGTAGTGCGTGTCCCGAAGAGCATCGCATTCGAATCCACCGCGCACCGTGGTTTGTGGAGAAAGCGCTTCCAGTGCTGCGCTGTGCAGCTATTCTTCTTCAACTGGTGAATGTCGTCAATCTTGTGCTGGGGGTTCCAGGCCTCGGTGTCGTGACCAACATGGTGTCCAATGCATTCAAAGATGTCGACTTGTTGGGATGGACTCAGGACACTTTAGCAAAAGCCTTTGAAGATGGGGAGACGCTTGGCAAAGTCAAAGCGTTTGTCGATGGTATGCTCCAACAAGTGGAGTCCCAACCAATCGAAGACAAAGAAGAAGTGGTCACTGGCCTTCGTGAGAACAGTCGATCCATTCGGTTGTTGTTTGAGGGCGGTGACAAGCAGCAAATGATGCGCGATTTGTTGCTGGCCATCGACAAAGACAAGCCGTGGACACAACTCAAGATCGTGGGAGGACTTGAGAAAGTGTGCGACAATAGTGGCAACATTCACTGGGTCTGCGCAGCCCATGCGCAGATGTTGGGGATGTCGGCCGCGCCGGTTTCTGTGTCCCCAGTAAGACCGAGTGAGTGCAGCGTAGAAACTTGCGCAACTCTGATTGAGAGAACAACATAGCAACAGGAAAAGAGCCACTGTGAACCTACGTGGGCTGTGCGCCATCCACCTGAACTCAACGGTACAGTCAGTTGGCTCTTGATTCGTATTCGCTCTGCTCTTCGGACCCCTTGTGCGGAGAAAAGAAGCCAGGATGCCAAGACAATTAGCTCAACTGACATTTTGCTGGGGTGTTGAGTGACACAGATGGCACTTTCACCAGGCCCTCAGCGTGGCACGCCCACTCACATGTTGCGAACGCACCATCGACCACTTCTCCACCACTTCTTGCTTGGCGTGCGGACTGCTCTCCCTTTGCTTTGTCTGGTTCACCGTACGGAATCTCGCGATGCAAACAAAGCCGGCTCGATCCACCCAAATGATTGTTGAATCTTCTTGTTCTGGGCTTGGATGCCATCCCGTTCCGCGCGAAATACAGTGTATGAACACTTCTAGAGATCGTTAGCCTTTCAGTTGGGGGGGAGGGAGGGATCCGCATTGAAGAGCGCAAAGGACTCGTTTGTGGGGTGAATGGTGAATGTGCTGTCGAAAGGGCGTGCACCATCCTTCGATCGCCGCCTCGGGGGGATTCGCGGGCTACCTGCAAAGCCGTGGTGTTCCATTCTTCTGGAGACGGTTCAGTCTAGGCAGAGACACCAAATGAGTTGAAGCAAGTCCTCGCCGTCCTTGTCCTCAGCATCGATAAGTGCGCCGTTCTCCAACAGATAGTTGCATATACCTTCAAATGACCATTGCCAGTTGCACCGTGCAGGGCAGTCCAACCATCGTGGTTCTGCGCTTCCAGAGGAACCCCACTACCAACAAGCCACTCACACATCTCCAACTGACCGCAAGGTGCAAAGTTGTTGAGTCGGTCTCGTCTTGAGCCAGCAGGGAAGCTTTCTTTGCAACCAGAAACTTGCACATCTGCACTTGACTGTTGACAGAGGCATATATGTCAAGGGAGTACCGGTTGTCTGGTTCCCAGGGTGAACCGGAGCTCCTTGCTCCAGCAGTCGCTCACATACCTTCAAGTGATCTTTTGAAGCGGCGTAATGCAGAAGGAGTCCTGCCAGGCTCGTCTAGAGCAACGATGGAGGCTCCCTTCTCCAACACAAACGCCTAGACAGCCAAGTGGCCGTCCGAAGCTGCTGATGCTCTGGCAGCCTGAGATGTTCGACTCTCCTCCTTCCACAAAGCACAACCCTCCTCTGCATTATGCGGCTCGACAGGGACAGTTGAAAACTTGTCGGCTGCTATTGCAGAGCGGTACTTTAGCTGATGCTGTGAACTACAGAGGTATGGCGCCGTTGGAGGTGACACTGAATGCCGAGATCAAACACTTGCTGGAGGAAGCGGTAGAGCACCATCATGGCGCATGTCGTTGATCGCAACGGTGAAAGACTGCTGGAGTTGAGTTCGGACCCTGAGGTAACGCGGCTGCTTGAACAAGTTACAGCGGAGCAGCCGCTAAGGCGAACTCCTCAGGAGAAAGAGCCAACAGTGCAGCTGTTGCCGAAGGATACTCGTTCGCTTGAAGTACACCAACGGGAGATGGAAGCCCATTTGGTGCACTTGTTGGCGCATCAACGTCGCATGACATGGCAGCAAAACAAATTGAATCTGCCGTGCTTGTGGGTGGTGGTGCCCTGTCAAGAAACAACCAAGAGAGGAAAGAAATCGCGAGTGTGGTCGTTGAGCTCCGTGCTGGGGAAGACCACGAATGATTTCGAACTGAAGCTTTTGTGTGATGCCGTGTTCGACGAGGCAGGAGTGCACTCGAAAAGTACCGTGCAGTGCATGTCCCGACCAACGTCGCATCCGTGTTCGTCGAGCACCGTGGTTTTCTCCAGAAATCGCTACCGGTGCAGCGTTGTGCAGCCCTGCTGATTCGCCTCGCAAGTGTTGTGCGTCTGGTGCTGGTGTTTCCTGGACTTGGTGCGGTATCGACGCTGGTCTCCAATGCATTCAGTGACGTAGATCTATTGGGATGGACCCAGGAGATGTTGGCCAAAGCCTTTGACGATGATGAAGCGCTGGGTAAAGTCAAAGGGTCTGTCAACAGCCTGATCCAAGTTGCAGAAACACAGCTGACCGAGGATCAGGAAGAAGTCGTCGCCAAGCTTCGTGCAAGCAGTCGATCTATTCGTTCTCTGGTTGATGGCGCGGAGAAACACCAGTTGAGGCGCGATTTCCTACAGGCCATTGACAAGATTCGATGGGGGTGCTCCACCCACGCCGTGCTGCTTGGGATGAGGTCTTGGCAGCGCCAATACTGGTCTCTCGAGCCGTACCCATGCGATGGGATGAGATAGGAAGCTAGGGTGGAAAGAATCTCATCAACGACACGTCCAACCATCCTACAGGTTCTTTAGTCGACACAGTTGCTGCTCGCCGTCAAGTTCTCGGATCTTTGGCACTGGTTCACCCCAACCGAAATGATATGGTTGCAAGTTGCAAGAACCTCAAACAAAATAGAGTTGATCTGTTGTTGGAAGGACAATAATCCCATCGCTCCGTGGTTGGGATCGATCGCAGTAGCAGTTGTCATGCTATGGTGCCAGCGCAAGCTCCAACGAAGCCAGTTGTGCGATCCGTGACGAGCGTTTCATCATCATGCACACGTGCATGCACCACCAGCAGCAGCAGTGTAAGCTCCTTCAAACTCACCCCGTACTTATTCGTGGCCGGCGCGGATGAGAATCTGCTTCCTGCAGAGTATTTTCTTCTTGTGGGAACCTCTGGCGAGCGCATCCGATCCTGGAAACGTTCGAAACGTTTGGCTTTGTTTGTTTGGCTCATAAGGAGAAACGGAGGCGTTTTCCCTCCGACGCTCCAACCTCGCCGACTCGCCGACTAACTGACCAAAACCCTCCACGCTGGGCGGAGAAAAGGTAAAAAGAAACCATTAAGGCAGCGATCGACCATCTTACCAGATGGTTCTATTTCTTCCGCTGGATTCTGATTGATTGGCAGGGTGGTATCGCTCCTGTGAACTCCAGGTCCTGGCCTGGTGCATGGCTGCATTGTGGGAATGAACTCAGACGTCATCTGACCAAGTTGACCCCAAGTGTCTTTGCGAGCAAGCACGCCACTGAGTCCATCAAGCCATCGTGAAGATGACCAGCTCGCCACGGAGTTCCGGAGCAGCTTTGTCGACGACTTCGACCCCGTTCGATAGCTGGATGCTTCAAATCGCCTTCAAGCGCTGTACGCTTCTCGTAGCAACGCTTATCTCCGGCGCCGTCGTGTGCGTTGTCGCGTGGATTCTCTCGTGCAGCATCACACTCGAGAGCGTAGACGCTACCACCGAGACTTCCCAGGACCTTCAGAAGCGTGCTGATCGGTACAACACGTATATGGGCATGGTCGTCTCCGTGTTCATCAAGCCACAGGAGCAGTTTGTCAACATGGTGTTTCCCGTCAGCATGCTCTGCGTTGCATCGACTGGCATGCTGCAAACGCGCAAATGGCTCGCGGCGGTTCTCTTGATGGCTGGAAGCAGCGGTCTGTCGTAGCTGCTGTCCAATGTGTACAATGGTCTCAGTGTTCAACGTCAAGATGACTACACCGAGCCCATCTTTGGCACTAGCGATCTCATCAGCCTGGATGGAATCGCCATCGCGGATCAACACTCGCCGTTCCAATGGGATCAGACGGGAAACCCAAGCAACCGCACGCTTCTTCACAGCGCCATTCTGGGAGGCACTGCACCACTGGAAGCCTCCAAGTGGCAACCAAACAGCGACTCCAAGATCATGGCTTCGGTCGAGTATGGCTTCCCGTTGCGCCCGTGGCTACGGGAGGTGTTGCCGACGGCTGTGAAACCGGACAGTCTGGGCGATCACTTTTGATTTACCCGTGGATTCGGCGGTCTTCAGTCGAAAGCTCAAGAATGGCCGCCCTGTCTTCACCACCCCATCCAGCTCGACCGCACAAGTGACCAACGACTGCAGCATGATTGGTTGTCTGATGGGAGAGAATGACAAGACAGAGGAGGGCCCCTTTCTTCCCGTGGAGAGCCAAGTACGTGCGTTTGCCGTCTGGCTCAATGACTCGACGGGACTGGTAGACGTGGACGACACGATACACTCGCCCAAACTCAAGACCGGGTGTGCTCTCAATGCCATGGGCGTGTTTAGCGTGGCCAAGCGGGTGACTGGCACCTCGGCCGACATGGATGCTCACTTCGAGTACAACACGGAGACAAATCACTTCCATCGCGTCGAAATCGAGGGCAAAGTCACCGTGAAGAACCCCACCAAGAGTTACATGTTGACGATTGGCGTGTTGCGTTGGACGACAACCCAACTGGACGACCAATTCCATGCGCGGTGCAACGTCTCGCTGACCGTTCCCGCCAAAGAGCAAGTGGTGACTGGGGGGGTGCGTGCGAGGGTTTGAGTCTTGCAGTTGCCAATGGCGACAAGACCCTGGTCGTTCATGGCAACAAACTTACGGTGAATCGTCTCTCGGCGACCGACTTTGCGCCCTCCCAGTGGACTCTTTTTGCGACCATCAAGTCAGCAGCGATATCGGGCGCTGGAACCATCATGGAGGACTTGATGTTCACCAACAACTTTCACAGCGCATGGACCAGCCAGAACGTCACGGGCAAAGACCTTTCGGATGAACGTGGACCCGACTATGGCTGCAAAGTGGAAGTCGAAACTTTTTCCGTGTAGTTCAAGCCAACCATTTCTACTCGGAGCACTCGCTGCAACTGTCCTCCACGGCGGCCATCTTTTTGGTTGTTCCAGAATGGCGTGGTGCAACAAGTCGTGCGCAAGCAACTTAACAATGGCAACGATCCCGCTGTCAACGCCATCACCCTCAACTTTGCCCAATCCAAGCAATTCATTGCGTTTTGGCTCATCCTACCGGCCAAGTCGGCTTCCTTTGCGTTTGTCGGCGCTGGTCTTCTCATGGTGTTGAGTATGGTGGTGTTTGCGTGTGCCAAACGCCAGGAGAAAGTGGTCAATGACCAGCTGCAAGTGCAGGACATTCTCAAAGCCATTCTGTCGGTGCAACCATTTGAAGACAAGTTTGTTCAGCGCACGGGGGTGCTGAACGAGTCCTTGACGGCCACGCAGAGCAACTTGAGCGGAGGGGCCAATGGCGATGCGCTGTTGGAGACCAAAAGCGTGTCGTTGGATGATCTTGAAGTGCTGTCGGTGTCGTTGCGTCACAGGACCACTGATCCTACGAGTCAGAGTCAAAGCGAACGCACCATCATCCAGTTGCCTGGCATGTCGGTGAGCGTATGATCACTAGCTGACCTTCTCATTGGATGCATGATATGCCTTTTGCTTTTGGTATTGAACATGGATTGATATACTAACCGTTAATGGTTGCAATCCAACAAAAGTTGCAGTGTACATTTCTTTTTCAGCCACTCAGCGCTACACCAACAGCAACATTTGGCCTCTTTTCAGCCAATCATCGTGCGATCTTTGAGTGGTTCGTTAGATTGTGGTTGTTTGTAACACACCTTTGGCTGTCAGTTGTGGGTTTTGGGACCAAAACAGACATGCTGACAAGTGGGTCGTCGATTGCGCCATCGGCTGTGGCGTCGATGGCCGACGACTCGGGTACTCGTGGGTCGCATTCCTCCCAACCAGTGGCTTCTTCAAGTACTGCTGCCACCAGTCGAGAAGCCTGTCATTTCTACGCCATTGGCAAGTGCCGCAATGGCGCCAAGTGTCCGTTTTACCACGGCCCGCGTGAGGAGTATGCGGTCAGTGCGTATCCGTGCAAATACTTTTTGATGAATTCGTGCAAAGCAGGTGCGTCAGTAGACCAGCACTTGTAGCAGTCGAAAGAAACTTCCGATGGCTGCTGAATCTAGTAGCATTCATGGAAGCCTGTGTGTGTGCGAAATGATCCACTTGGATGGATGCGAATGACCATCAACTGTCTTGTAGGACGCAAATGCAAGTTTTCTCATGTCGTACCAGAAGGATACCAAGTCGTCAACAGAAGCACGGGCCAGGTCGAGTTGGCGCCAGGATCGCTCAAAGTGCCGTGCCGCTTTTACAATGAAGGCGGCTGCAGCATGGGTGGCAAATGCCCCTATCTGCACATCGACCAGGATCCGCATGCCAATGGTAATGCCAAAGAGAACAACAGAAAGAAACCACCCACCAGCACCGTGAAAATGTACTCGTTGACACGAAAGCCGTCCGCTTCTCCCGCTGCTGCTGCTGCTGCTGCGACCGCTGCCTCGCCGTCTACCACAATGCCAGTGCCCAATGTGAATGAAGACTTGCAACGAGAGTTTTTTGGTCTTGTGGAAGAGCAGCAAGTGACGGAACTGAGCGATTTCATCTCCAAAGAAGAAGAAGTGTACTACTATGGCGCGCCAGGTGAAATGGAGGACAAGTTCTCGGCTGCAGCGGCCGAAATCGCGCGCAACAACCAGCTCAACACACCCATTTCGTATGGAGAAGCCGCCAAGAAGAATCTTCCACCGCCGTCTCAGGAGGAACAACAGCAGCAGCAATATCAACAACAGTTTTATGCGTCTTTCCCACAGGAACGCGTCGCGCCACCGTGAGTCGATTGCTTTTGGAGGTGACTGGAACGCGGCAGCCCTGACGAAATGATGCTTGTGGTGACAGGAAAAAGTGCTATTTCTTCTTCAACGGAGGCTGTCGGTATGGCGACGAATGCTTTTACTCGCATGACCACGAGGAAGAGCCCGACATGGAGCTCTCGGCGCTGACTCTGGAAGAAACCAAAGGCGACTTGGTGTGGGAGTACGAGCAGGTCGACTATGAAGACCAAGAGCACCAGCGATCAGCAGACGAAGAAGTCGAACCGCCGCCCAAGCAAGAAGAATACGAGTGCAACATTTGCTACGACCGCATCCTGCCAAAAGGCGAGCGCTTTGGCATTCTCTCGGGTTGCGACCACACGTTTTGTCTCTCTTGTGTGCGCAACTGGCGCGGCAACACGTACCAGCCAAAGTCAACAGTGCGCGCGTGTCCCGTGTGTCGCGTGGAGACCCATTTCATCATTCCGTCGGTGCGCATGGTCACGGATCCAGAGGCCAAGCGCCATCTCATTGACAGCTATCGGGTGGGTTTCCATGTCCTGACCACAGTGCTGGTCCGGGACAACATCAGCTGACTGCTGCTGTGATCTCTTGTAGAGCAATGTCGCGACCATCCCGTGCCGCCATTTCGATCGCGGGCGCGGCAATTGTCCGTTTGGCACCAGTTGTTTCTATGAGCATCGCTTGGAAGACGGCACTTTGGCCGATCGAACGGTGCGCACGGCCGTCAACTCCCAGGGCGACTACGACGTGTTGGGTCAAGTGCGGCTCGGCCATTTCCTTCAGTGAGTAGACGCCATAATGTGATGATGGTACGAGCGCGAGCGAAAGAGTCAGTCAAAGTGGATTGGAAAAATGGGGGTCCCATTTGCAAACGAGTTAATGAACAGAAGCCACGCGGGTGGTCACGGTGCCGTCTTCTTGGCCAAAGAAGGCCTTGACGGCCATATCACAGAACAAACCGACTTCTACGACGCCAGGCAGCATCTGTAGTTGCTGGTTGAGTTCTTTCGGGTTCTTGATCAGTCCAAAGTCGACGTCCAGCACAAAGTTGCCGTTATCGGTCACCACGGGCCCGGCCTTGCGTTGGGCCATGCGCAAAGTGCTCTTGCCGCCCAGTTTGCGTTCAATTTGCTGCATCAACGGCACGTACGCCATGGGGATCACTTCCACGGGCACGCCCTGGTGCCATTGTTGGCCGAGAGTCTCGCTTTCTTTGCGGAAATCTGCAATCACCACAAAGGTTTTGGCCGCAAACGCCACGATTTTCTCCTGTAACTGGCAGCCACCGCCGCCTTTAATGCAGTTCATCTGCGCATCCACTTCATCGGCGCCGTCAATGGTCACGTCGATCACGGGGTGTTCGTCCAGAGAGGTCAGAATGAGCTTGTACTGGCCGATGAGCTGCCATGACATGACTGGACGTTAGTCGACCAACAGACTGGGACGCAGAGAGCGAGCGAGCGAGCGAGCGAGCGAGAGAGAGAGAGAGAGAAGAGACCTGACGGGACTGGAAAGAGGTCGGAATGCACTTGATCTTGAGGTTCTTGTCGCGCACCAGCTCTCCAAGCCGTTCCGCGGCGTAGACGACGGTGGACCCCGAGCCAATGCCCACGATCATGCCGTCGCGCACAAACTCATCGACGGCTGAACGAGCCGCCTGGTATTCAGCGCATTCAGCATTGCCTGTCAGTATTCAGCACTTTTGCACTCCTTGTCAGCAAAGGGAAAGAGAAATTCAGCCTACCAATCGCTTTGCGTCTTCAATTGAACTCGCCATTTTTTTGAACTCTTTCTTTGGTTGCTGATTCAGCCAAACTCTCCAAAAGTGACCAAAGATTTGTTGCTGGTTGGAGTGAAGGGGCAAAAGGCCGTGTTTTTTTCCCACCAGCAAGGTGTTTTATTCACCAGCTTTCGCATTCAGCATGCTGCAACTGGTCTTTTCAGCAGTACACTAGCAATAGCGGCAGTTCAGCCATGCAAATGGGAGTTGCATTCAACATTCAACATTCAGCGATCTGTGGGGTGGAGACGACTGCGACATGTTTGTAACGGAAATGTGTAGCACGTGTCCGTTAGGTTAAATACCACCCAACTTTTGCCCCACATGTTGCAACGGATCAGCTGGCAGTTGGAGCGCCTTGGGCGGCCCATGTTGAAGTGTCGTCGGCGTTTCTCAAGCAAGTCGACGGCTCTGGAGGGCAACCGACAGGCGTTGGATGTGCTGGAAGAGTGTCTTCGCGACAGCGCCATGAAGACCAAACTCAGTCAGCGGTTGGCGCCCGAAACCACCCAGGAGTTGCTGCGTGTCGTACAGCAGTTGCAACTAGAGACCAACGCCGGGGCTTCCACGCTGACCAAAGCGGGAGTTGCAACTGCGACTTCCAATGTTCCAGCCTCCAGTGTGTCCTGGAAACAATTGTGCGATGTGTCCATCCAGTACGGCGTGCCCTTCATTGGCTTTGGCTTTGCCGACAACTTTTTGATGATCCTGGCCGGCGATTACATTGACTTGACACTCGGCATCTCTTTCGGCATTTCGTCCATGACGGCAGCTGGCATTGGAAACACTTTCTCTGATGCCATTGGCATCAGTACGATAGACCATCTCTATGGGTTTGCTGCTGGCTCCTTCAATTAACAGCATGTGGTTTTGTGAAGGTCTGGGACGGGTCATCGAAGACTTTTCTGCGCGTCTGGGCATTCCAAAGCCCAAGTTGACGCCTCAACAGGTGTCCATGTAGCTTCTCTGGAGTACTGGTGTGCACTGGAGCATCTCTTTTGACTGGCTTATGCTGTTTGTGTTAACACTAGCGGAACCTGCGGCAGACCCGCATCGCCAAACTGTTTGGTTGTAACGTGGGCATCATCATCGGATGTCTCGTGGGCATGGTGCCTTTGCTCTTCATGGAGACCAAGGAGTCGCTGGTGGCTGGCACCCAAGGCCCCCAGCAAGTCAAGAGCAACGCGAGTGAACAGATGACAACAACCGATGGAAAGAGTTCTTAGAGCGTGTTTAAGCGAGACAACTGGTGGTAGAGAGCACCACAACCCATTGCTGTCATTCAACATGCCATGACCTTGTCGTTCACAGAGTTCTTGTCAGATGCATTAAGAGCATTAAGAGCGCACCAACATGCATACAAGTATGGGAAGACATGTTGCTGCCTACTGCCTCGTGACGTTACGCACTCGACGCAACTCCTCGTGCAATTGATTGGAGCTTCCAAGTGATCTCACTCGCGGCAGGACGCTCGTCAGGATCCAGACTCAGACAACGCTGAGCGAGCGACAAGATCTCGGGGGAGGTGGACTTGGAAAACGACACACAGATCGTTCCACTTCTCACTTGTTCAAGCAAGGCGACGTCCGGAACTCTTCGACCATTGGAATCTACGGAAAATGCTGCATATGGAGTCTCGTGGGTGTCCAGTTCCGACAACACCACACCAAACGAAAAGATGTCCGCTTTCTCGTCGTACCGACCACCAGTCATCACTTCGGGGGCCATCCAGAGACTGGTGCCAATCCCCGCCGTATTCGTCTTGTCAGACGCTTCACGAGAGACGCCAAAGTCGGTCAACTTGGCTTCCAGTTTCTCACTCAACAAGACATTTCGCGATTTCAAGTCGCGATGAATCACTTTGGGATCCAACGAGTGCAAATACGTCAACCCATTCGCGATGTCTTTGGCGATCCGAAGCTTTGCACGATGGCCTGCGCCATTGAGACCTGGGGACCTGCCGTTGTTCTTGTACTGCTCCAACAGGGTGCGTAGATCACCACCAGCCATGTACTCGACCACTATACACAAATCGGTGAGTGCATGCCAAGAGACGCCGACCAAGTGGACGATGTTGGGGTGCTCCATTTTCGTCATCAACTTGGCTTCTGATAGCAGCCCCTCAATGTGGGTAAGGCTTTTGCGATGACTTTCTCCCAGCCTTTTGATGGCGACGGTTTGCTTACCGGACGTACCTTTGTACACCTCGCCATAAGCTCCTTTGCCGAGAAGAGTGCCTTGATGGAGTGTTTCCAGGGGAATCTTGGCGGCAAAGATGTCTGGATCCTTCAATAGCACGGCGACTCTGTTATCATTTCCGTCGTCGTCCAGCAAACGAAAGTCGGGTGGAATCGGTGGTTGCTTTCGTTTCCACAAGTACACCATCAACGCGACCAAAGCGATGGAAGCCACAACAATGATCACCACAACCGACGTCGGTAGCGTGGATGACGAAGCCGTCTGAGTATTGGTCGAGTAGCGCTTGTCCCACTCGTCATCTGATGCATCACGCGACCCGTCGTGAAACCCGACTGACCCATGGATCCACAAGCAAGACAAGCTCTCGTACCATTCCAAACACACACGGTCGCATTGCCGATTCTTCCATCATACGTAGGCCGGGCTGGGAAGCTTTGGGCTGGGGCTTCTTTTGGGCAATCGTGTTCACTCATGTTCAGATCAAGTGCCAGATTCAGGCCGCTTTGCCAGAGATTCGCCGTTCTCTGAGGAATCTCAAAGTATCGCACTGGGTTGTGGGCAAAGCTTCTACGATGCAAGCACAATTTCGGTTCAATGCACGGCAGCAAACACGTCCTTTGCGATCACCGACGTACATATCCTGAAGTGTTTCTGGGAAAACCACTCCACGCACTTCGGAGATGCTGTTATTGCCCAGGTAGCTGCACACACAGCCAACGCAAAGCCATGAGCTCCCGTCGCAGAATACTTTATTGCAGACTGTCGTTTGCTCACAGCTCTTCCAGCGCGCGAGGAAAAGAAACATTGGCAAGCGAAGTGATTTGGTTGACGGTGAGATAGCTGACACGGCACGAGCAGGTCAGGTCATTGAGGAATCCTTGCAACACCAACAGACCAGCCTTCTCTCACAGAGTGTGGATGCTCTGGGCAAAGGGAAATGACGGAAACGTCTCAAGGTTATTGTCGGTCAGATCTCTACCAACCCGACAAGAGGTCATTCGAGATCGTTAGAACCCCAGGCGCCAAACAAAACACTTTGAACACTCACAGTATTTGCATGCTTTTGGGCAGAACCTCGGTGGGAAACGTGCTGAGATTGCAGCTATAGATTTCTCTGCAATGCACACCAATCAACCACTGAACCATCCAGACAGGCATCCAGAAAGGCATCCAGTACTCACAACGAGCAACCAACGGGAAACTGGGCGCCTTGAAAGTCAATCTTCGGATTCCTGCCTAGTATACTGCAGCAAGCCATGAGTCGACTGAACAACCGATGGCCACAGCACCGCGGGAACCCACATGTCGAGTGACGAAGTCTCTGGGAAACGGAACTTTGAAAGGTGCAGCGTTGACGAGAGATTGTACAGACTCCTGTGCGTACCCGTAGCATCAGCATCCCGATCAAGCAACAAACGATCGCGTCAGTGACCGGAAAAGGTTGGCACGTTCTGGTGACAACCACACTACTACTCACAACAAAGCAAAAGCGGATCCAGTCTTCAGAGTGAGATTGAACGAAGTCAAATGGGTCTCATCCAACGTTCTACACACAAACGAGCAGTGGGATGATCGTGATCTTGCGCACAAAGGCAACGCCAGCCAGCAGCCCAGCAGCCTCCCCCACTTACAGGCTCTTGAGCTTGTTGGGCACGCTTCTGTTGACTTGAGTGATCTTTGTGTTCTTCACACTCCTATCGTGTTCATTCGTTCACACATTGGTGAATCAATGGGCGCAGCTCCCTGGCAGCCTCGCATGGCAACTCTCTCTCACAGGCTCTCGAGGGACTCTGGAATGAAGACATCGTCCAGCGATTGGATTGGATTGTTGTCCAAATGGCTGCGTTGAACGTTGACCCACACATACACAAACGCGATCGTTTCTCAGTTTTCTCAGCGCAATGGTGAACGCAAAAACCACTGCTTGCAAAAGAAAACCCAGCAACCACCAACAGTTCTTGAAGTCCGTCGGCGGTGAGATTAGGAAACTTCTGCAAGCGAGCACCCGAGAGATCGCTATTCACCACAATCGCAGATCCCAAACAGACTGCTGTCAGTCACTCGTCGATTGGCGTTCTAGAAGGATTATGGCCATTTCTCTCCAACTGCTGAATTACAGATAGTGGACTTGCGGTGGGATCGTTTTGGCCAGGATCTCGACTAGGTCGACGTCTGCATGCACAACCCCGTTGACCACTGGAATGGTGCACTTGGTGTCTTTGCCAATGTCTTTGCTGTAGTACGTCAAGTCGTCCAGCAGCACGCAATTGCGCAGACGCGCACACTCGGTCGTCGCGGAAGCCACCATTCAGGAAACACGAAGTGGCTGAGAGTTGCGCTGCCAAGAAGCGATCTTGGTGTGGACCACACAGATGAACCCATTCAGACTGCAATGGGTTCAGTCCAACTGAATTTATGGGCTCGGACAACGCTGTGACTTGTGCCACAACACACAACTTGTGCAGATCCTAGTGCTGACGGGGCCATCAGCACAATGAGGCTTGAGGGTTGTTTGGTCCACGCATGATCTGTTCCATCACGCTTCATTCTCTTATGAGCGGCATCTGAGCCAACGCAACGTATGATGGTACAGTACCAGAGCATGTCTCGTCTGTGGCGGATCCATGCTGCAGTCTTTCGCAAAACAACAGAGACGTTCACCGTCGATACTTCAACCATTTCGTCTGACAGAAGGATGGATGCTCGGAGCTAACGGGAAACGATGGCAACGTCGCCCAACCACTGGAAGCACAGATCTCTCGTAGCGAATCCCACCGGATCGGAAAGGACCATACTTGAGAACTAGTTGAAGTGCCACTCGTGATCTCCCTGCTACCAACTGCACTCCTCTGTTCATCATTACGTGTATTCAACCAGCTCCTTCTGTTTCTCCGTGAAAGAATCTATGCACCAGATGCAGTAGCTTTTCGCACAATCGAAAGGTTTTCATAGGTGATCTCACCAGCGGAAGGACGCTCCGACGGATCCGTACTCAGGCAACGACGAGCCAGGGACAGTACTGCGGGCAAAGTCGCCGGTGAAAACGATGCCTGGATCGTTCCATTTGCCACCTGCGAGAGCAATGAAGCCTCCGTGATGTGTCGACCGCTCGCGTCGACTGCGAAATCAGCAACGGAGTTTCGAGGGTATCCAGCTCGGACAGCACCACGCCAAACGAAAAGATATCCGCTTTCTCGTCGTAATGACCACCTGTGATGACCTCGGGCGCCATCCACAGACTCGTGCCAATCCCGGCCGTCATCGTCGCGTCCGACTGTTCGCGAGAGATACCAGAGTCGGTCAACTTGGCTTCCAGCGTCTCACTCAACAACACATTTCGGGATTTCAAGTCGCGGTGGATGGACCATCGGATCCAACGAGTGCAAATAGGTCAACCCATTGGCGATATCCTTGGCGATACGAAGCTTCTCGACGTGGTCGTTGTTGAGGCCTCGTGAATGACCGCTCTTCTTGTACTGCACAAGTAGATCTCGCAAATCTCTGCCAGCCATAAACTCGATCACAATGCACAAATCGGTCAGTGCGTCCCACGCCACACCGACAAATCGCACGATGTTGGGATGGACCATGGTCACCATCAACTTGACTTCCACGAGTAATCCCTCGATGTGCTGGACGCTGCTGCGATGGCTTTCGGAGAGTCGTTTGATGGCGACCGTTTGTTCCCCGTATGTGCCCTTGTACACTTCACCATAGCCTCCTTTGCCAAGAAGCGTATTTTCCCGGAGCTTTTCTAGAGGAATCTTGGCCGCGAACACGACTGGATCCTTCAAGAGAGTAGCAATGGTTGGTTGGGTACCGTTCTCGTCTGTCATAAAGTCGAAGGTCAGCATGGTCTTGGACTACTCTGATCGTTTCTTTTGTATCCCCAACAAGACCGCAAACACGATCATGGAGAGCGAAACCACAATGATGATCGCCACCAGCCAAGCCGGTAGATTGGATGCGTGTGGCGGCGAAGTCGGAGGAGGGTTATTGGAGTTCATTCTGTTCCAATCATCATCTGATACATCATAACTTGAGGAAACAGCACATCTGTGAATCAAACAATCAAGGTGCTTTCGCTATCTTCATTGACAGTGTCTGGATCAGCTAATCTAACTTTATCAACAGCTGCTCAACCAAACATCACATCCCTTGGGACGTTTTCCTCACTCACAGTCTCTGGGGCTATCAGTGGAACACTAAGCACCGCCGCTCAACCAAATATCACATCGATTGGAACTTTAGCGACTCTAACGGCTACATCAATTAATGGAACACTTCAAACAGCTGCTCAGCCTAATATCACATCTCTGGGAACGTTAACTAGTTTAACAAGTAGTTTCTTCTTAAATACAAATAATACTCGAAGATTGCAGTGCGATACTTCTGGTAATATTGATATATTAAATCATAACGCTTCTACGGTTGGATTAAAACTTGGTGGAACTTTAATTACATCAAGCGCTACAGAGCTTAACTATTTATCTGGAGCAACTCAAGGAACTGCTGTTGCAAGTGAAGCTCTCGTTTTAGATTCAAATAGAAACATTACAAATATTGCAAAAATAAATGTAACCTCTGATGCTACAACTATGACTGGGACTACCAATGCCTCTGCATTTGGGTTAAATATTTTAAGTACCGTCAATACTAATGGACAGTACAATTCGTCCGCAATCGCGTTCAGAAATGCACTTAGCGATGGTATGCCTCATGGAGTAATTTTATGTCAACGAACAGCAGCTGCTGCTGGTGATCTCGTGTTTTTGACTCAATCAGCGACCAATAATGTATCTGAATGTTTGCGCGTTCTTTCTACGGGAGCTCTCGCAGTCAATGCTGTAGCCAACGCTGGAATTACTTGCTTTGGTTCCGAAAACTATGTTGATGGTTCCTACCAGAAGGTATTAGATTTACAATCAAACAATGTGTCTCCAATAGATTTTTGTATTGAAATTAACTCTGGTGCGAACACAACTACCACTAATGCTACATGGCTAGGCAATTTGACTAATAATGACTTGCGATTCGGAGTCAATAACTCAACTAAAATGATTCTTGATACAAATGGACGTTTAGGAGTTGGAACAACATCACCGAGTACTACTTTGCATGTTAATGGAACTGTTTCTAATACATTTAATGTTGGGGGATCTTTATATTCTACTGGGTTATCTACAGCATACACTACAAGTCAATTGGGCCCCGTTACGGTGAGTGTCGCTGCTATGTTTGGTGGTCCGATTCAGTGTTCATCAATTTATTGTACATCGGATCGGAGATGCAAGGACATTATCGACCAAGTAGACACTGATTATTGCGATAAATTCTATGATCTAAACGTTTATGAATACAAATACAAAGGGTCAGATGAAACCATTCCAAAAATTGGTTTCATTAGTCAAGACTTGTATGCAGCTGGATACATAAGATTACTCTCAATGACACCAAATGAAAATTTGAAGAAAGTGGGTGAAGATGACATTGAAGGATATCAGATGAACATTGATTATAGTAAAATTACAGCGATCAACTTCTGTATGATAAAAAATTACTCAATCGTGTGAAGCAACTTGAGATGGAGCTAAAGCATAGCAATCAAAACAAGTAAGCTTTGGCAAAAGAAATCATTTTTTGCAGGCTGACGGACAGCAATCTACTCAAATTCAACCACTTCCCCTGTAAGCCTATCTTGACTCAGAGAACGACCGTAAACGACGAGAATTCGACAATTCATTCCTTCACTGCAAGTATTGGTACCGGAGACAAGGATAGATTGAGGCACATCTGGATTCGTTAATCGAGAGCAGTCTGCGATTAGAACACGCTGACCAACACCCCATTTGTAGGAGTCAAATAATCCATTGCTAATCTCGTGCGATAGAGCTCCATTAATAGCTCCGAGCTTCTTGACTTCGTCTTGGAACGATTCAAATGAGTAATCATGCGTTTTGTTGAATACATTTTCATTGCCAACCATTACTTGGAAATTGCGAATGCTTGCTCCTGGCTGACAAGTCCATGGAGCACTGTCAAACGGGGATTGGAATTGTTCAATATTCGTTGCGCTTACGAAATGACCACTGCTGGTTTCACTGAATGGAATCAGAGCAATGTATTTGATATTCTTTAAGCTTGAAGATAATTGAAAGCTAAACGGAGCGTTTTGCTGAGAGTTTTGTTGACCAGTGCCTGCTTTTGATTTGAAATACTGTGCGTAGCAATCGAGGTAATTGATTTTCTTAACAGGTTTAGCAACAATTTGACTTTGATTAGCGACGTCGTAGAAAGGAATATATAGACGAGTCGTTGTAAATGGGAAAATTTGACCAGAAGTCGAGATCTGTGTAATGTTGTTGGACATAACGCCGAAAGCTACTCGAAGTGAGCCAGCTCCACCAGTTATCAGTTTTCCTGCATTTGGATTACCTGGCGCTGCACTTGATACCATTACTGGAACCGTAGAGCAGCCGTTTAGGGAGAGAGAGGATAAGCTCATTAAGTCACCAGTTGCGGTTGTGATGTCAACAAAGCCGGTATTGAACGTCATCGTTAATTTGATTTGAGGGTTCGCAACAAGATCCAACTCTTTGAAGATGGGATGGAGATCAACTAAACGAAGCTTTAACATATAATACCACGTACCAGCAACACCTCCTGCGGTAGTAACACCAGCTACGTATCCACCAGTACCTTGTTGCTGAATTTTAGGTAGAATTGCGCCACTTCGCTTTGTTGGCCAACCAAGAGGGTTTGTTGCTGTAATCGTTGCTCCAGTGGCATCAGAGGTACCGATTTGTTGCGGATTCCACATTAGACGTTGAATTAGCCCGGTATTAAGAGCTGGAGTTGTTTCTGGAATTAGACCAGTGGGTACAGTCGTGGCAGCATTGACTGAATTATTGACAAAACCATCTCCTTGTGTTGAAGTTGCAGGATTACTTCCACTTTGTGGGAAATTAAGACTGCATACATCATCTGGA
>JAMFLO010000362.1:0-33829 GCA_027475765.1 Paralagenidium karlingii
GATAGCGGACGGGATGCATCATTTATGTCACATCGTCCGCTCCTCCTACTCCTAATAAGGCATCGAGAGTACCCCTAGACACCCTTAGAGAGAGCGATGTACATCATGGTACATCATCGCTGTCTACAGACTCCCTCAGAGCGATGTACTATATAGTACATCGCTCTGAGGGTGTCTATCCTGTACACAGCTCCCACCATGTGCGACAGATCGAGAAAGAGACAGCGAGTCACAGAGCCAGTGGATCTTAAAAAAATACCACGTCCGATCTAAATAGCGCACCTATCCGTTCTATTTAAACTTTAAAAATCGCAATTCTCTTTTACCCTAACTTGTTAGTAATTCTCAAAGCACCAAAAAAGATAAAAGCAGTTAAACCACTCAAAATCGGTTCCTCCTTTCCCTCCATTTTCCTATCCATGACATCCCACGCGCACAAAACGAGGATTTCCACACAAGCGTCTCGACACCAACGATCTCGCCACATTCACACCATCATCATCATCCGTTTCCTTCTCATTCATCCATTGGAATGCGATGGAAATTGTCACACCACTTGTGCCTCTCGTCACTCCCACACGACAGACGACATCCAACTCATACCAAAATACCACCACGGCAGCCACCGTCCACAGTGGGAGTGCATACTTCTTGATCAGCCAACGGGTTCCCTTCGCCGTCAGATGTTTCACCACAGGAGCCCAATCACATGGTCGTCGTGTGCACCGACTTGAGAAGTTTCGACCGGTCCGGCTGCAAATAGGTCGCAAAGGTGTTCTCGTCACCCAATTTACGCTTCTCTCCAACCGAATTGTTGCCATTGTTGACACCACCCAAATGGTCCGGTTGACCTCCGCCAAGCGAAAAAGGAGGATGGTGCATGGGACCCATGCTGTGCAATGGATTGGGAAACGACGACGGCAATCCACGATGAGCTGGTGGAAATTGCTGCCCCATCGGCGAAGGACCGGGGCCACCGTACCCGTTCCCATTGAATAAACTTGACTGAGGCATCGGCTGCATTTGATGAGTCGGCATAAGCATGCCATGGGGCATCGTCTGCTGTTGCATGGGCATCGCCGAATGATGTAGCGACGCCATACTCATTTCCGCACTGGGATGAGGTGGCATTTGCTGTTGTTGGACCGAAGCCGAGGCAGCAGCAGCTTCCGCATTGGCGGCAGCTTTGCGTTTTTGACGCGCCAAAACACGCGACGAACCAACTTCAAACGGTGTCGACATGCCCGAGCCAATGCATAGATAGCATCGTTGGCCTCCTTGCATGACCAGCACAAAGGCTTCAAATTGCACATAGTATCGCACATTGCGTCGCTTGCATTTGCCCTGGGCCATGTCGTCCATGTACTTCCACACCTTTGGTTTGAACTCGTAACTCGCGACATTGGGTGGCTGTTCCACAAACGTGGGCAATTGTTCCCCCGTGATCCAGTTCTCTTTCATGGAATCCATGCCATCGCAGTCTACGGTGCGACCAATCATACACTCACGAATCACCGCGTCTTCAAAGGCTACAGGAACGCTCTCCAAGGAATGCACTCGACCGAGGATCAGAATGTCCTGAAAGGCATAATTGCTGGTCAACGTGACTTCAGTGATGATGCTGCCACGGCATTTGCCCCACATGAAATCATGCTGCTTCAGATCCTCCAGTTTGATCGCAGAGTAGTCACCATACACTTTACAGGACGGGAAGCACTGCAGATTGCGTCTTCCGTTGCGCCAGTACTTGGACTTCAGTGGCGTTTTCACTTTAATCACGGCGTCCTGCGACTCGATCGTTCGGGAATTGATCGCATTGTACTCCATTGGCGGGGAGTGGGTGCCATAAGACTCGGAAGGAGAATCCTTCTTGGACATCATCTGGGAAGAAGTATCCACCATTGACGACGGCGAGTAAGTATGGGCAAAGGCCTGCATATTGGTCATAGACATGGGTCCACTTGTGCCAGAACTAGTCGGGAATTGTTGAGGCTCATGTTGGGTTTCATACCCGTTGTGGTCGCCGCCATTTGGAGGCGCTTGGGGAGCATACGAACTTCGTTCGTTGGAGTACATGTTCTGGTAGTAACCGGACAGCGGCGCTGGTGTGGGTCCACGAGAAATCACATCGTCTTGGTTCTTGTCGTCGTCGTTCTTGTCTGGGGTTGGTCCAACGTTCTGTTGGCTGTTATATGGCGGTGGGGAATTGTAGCCGCCATTGTACGACAGCTGGGGAGCTCTCGTGTTGGCTTGCGGTTGCTGGGGTTTGGAATAGAATCGAGAATCGTCCGAGAAGTTGGTCGGTTGCAGTGCATCCACTTTGTCACTTCCATTGCCAGCTTGCGGCACACCCGCATAGTCAAAGGGCAGCGGGTCTGTCACGTACTCTTCCGCGGGGTTGCCCAAGTCTTTTTGTTGTTGTTGGCACTGACCAGGAGCATATCCATTGCTGGTTTGTTGCTGAGGTGGCTGCAATGGCGGCGGTGCCATGTGGTTGTATTGATAATGCTGAGGAATCGACGAAAGATACGGCGCCTGAGAGCGGTCCATAGCCGGATGCGGCGGTGCATACTGTTGTTGTTGCTGTTGCGGCTGCTGTTGGTAATGCGAGTAGTAGTTTCCATCTTGCGACGACGGGCTGGTGTCGCCACGGTAGTCTTCCTCGCCGTTGAGCTTGTCTTGGTCGCCACCTCGTCGATCCTCATAGGAACCCGTAGGGTAGTCTTGTTGTTGGCGATGGCGGCGATCGTTGCGGTCATCACCATCTTGGTCTTGGTTGGCCAATTGCTTGTCATTCTCCTTGTTGCCATGGACATCTTGGTTCATATTGTCTTGTGCATCTTGTTGTTGGCCAGAGGAGACACCGCCTTCTGCCGCCGTGGGATCTTCATAGCCGCCGTGGGGATACAGTCGTTCGAGACTGAGTGCGACGGTCATTGTGTGAATAATACGATTGGAATGGGCCGGCCCGTTCTGGTTTTCAATTGGAGAATTGACGGAGAAGCAAGATTCAAGACGAAACGCGCGCCCTCTGTTAGCTCGTCAATGAGGCGGCAAGCAACTCTTGACTCGTATAAGGAAGGAAAGAAGGAAAGGGGTCCACAAGCAACGACCGACAAACGTCGACGCGGTGATTTCACTCACTTCTCTTTCACTTCTCTTTGGCTCTTTGGCTTAAAATGCGAAATGGCCCAACCAAGAGTTGGAGTCCTCCTCTTCACTTCCACTGACCCAGTCTGTGTGGTCCAGTCCAGTCTTGTCTTCGTGTCTTGCTTTTTGGGCCGGCTGTGCAAGCACCCACTTTGGACAAGAAAAAAGAAAGGAGACAGGGGGAGGGCCGGGCGGAGGGGGGAGGCAGCAGTCCACTATGATCGAGTGGAGACTCTTGTCTCTTGCAGTCAGTGGCACTCCTACTTTCAGCGGTGTAATCACGTCAAGAACGACAAAACCGGGCCACTCATGCGCACACGCGACAAGCCATGATGCCACGATCGTGAGTACACGTTCCCGAAACCCTACCATTTTTCACAAAATGCCATTTCCAACCACACCCAAAAACGAGCCACATAGCTCCGCTCTTCAAGCGTGCCAGGGGGTCTGGAATACACCCCCAACCTCAGATTGTTAACGATAGTTGATGGAGTTTGGCGATACTTTTTACAAGTCAAGTTGGGATCACAAAATGCTCGCTCTCTTGCAATCCGATTACACTCGTTGCTAGCACCAGTCCATCACACTACGGTACATGAGCTGTATGGTGCTGTTGCACCAAGGAGAACAAATCGAGAAAGACAGGAAATGTTCGACAAAAAGTGAGCCTGTTGATGAGTGGGATGTTCAGCTGGGCGAAATGGCTCCCCTCATTCGGCAACATAGCGTGGCAAGGAAGGCGGAAAGGTGTGTAACGACAGGCACAGGCGTATGTGTGGATAAGCAAGGGCGAGCAAAAACAGCTTACCACTCTCTCGGCTCGACTGAATGAGGGGCAACATTGGTGTGGTGCGATGTGGAAGGTGAAACTTCAGTCGTGGCTCGTTGCTGTGGATGATTCTAGTGGGACCCGCGACGTGCGGTACGCCGAGTGAGTTCTGATGTCTTGAGATCCACGAGTGACTTTGGATATGGAGTGAGAGGCGTTGCGATCGTCTGCATGCATGCGAGAGAGAGAGCTCACACAAAGGCTACCGTAGATTGACCACTTTTCGATATGTCACGTGACATGCCACCCTCCTCTTTGATTTGTTGTTGCTATCGGTTGCTAGTAAATAAGGCACAGTAGGAGTCTTTTGGACGGCGCCAGCTGCCAACTCAAAGCGTCGTGAACCAAAGGGAACAAGCAATGTTGGTGGCCGGCCGATTGTCGAGATCGTTTGCATACGGACGCACCTGGTAAGACTAGACCTGGAGGGATTTTGGATCCCATTGAGTTCAGTGCACCGGGCCAAGTCTTTGTTGAGGAAAGGCGTGCGCAGAAGCAGCAAACCAATAGGCAAGAAAAAAGAAGAAAGCACAAGGCAAGCCGGAATCGAATCGCGTCGAATCTGATACACTTGCAGACAAAAAGAACATGATGAGTGTTGTGCACATGCGTCGGGTCTTTCTGCTCCCAGCAAGCTCTCGCCTGTCCCTCGCACTTATGCGGATGACAATCTTTTGTTCTTTTTTTTTCTCTTCGCGGACCAAGATGAAGGCAGCCAAAGGCACCCGCTCCGGCTCTCTGGGCAAAGCCCCCCGTCAAATCAAACGCACAAGGCAGTTGAAAAATGTATGGGTATCCGGATGACTGGACACTGAAATTGAAGTCGCAGGTGCAAAGCCGAGGCTACGCATGTACCGTTTGCGTCAACGGAAACTGATTCAACCCTGCATCCCACCCAGATCCAGAAGAATCCCACCCAAGAAGAGTCCCACTAAGTTCGAGTTTTGTGACAACATGAGACGCAAGACGACCACGGAACGCATGGTGGAGTGAAGGAGCGCACCGACACTTGGTGGTCACTCGTCAAAGACCGGACAACTCGTGGTGGTGGGCTCCTCGCGACAAGAGCAGAGTGGCAATGCAAGGAGGCCACATGAAAGATGAGCTCATCAAGTCCAGCCAGTTGAGCCACCCACGCAGTCAGTCTGTCAGATCTTGTTGCTGCAGAACCATCATACACACATTGTGCTTGCTGCTTCCACACAAACAGAATGGGTGGAAGTGTGAGTAATGTCTTCGTTAACAATTGGAACAAACCATGTTTGTTGCATGGGGTTTCCTGGGCCTGTCCGGCTCCTTTTTGGATTCTCTTGCACTTGGACTGATTATAAACAAGAAATATATAGCTTGTTGTATGGACAATCAGATCTGGGTGGCCAGTCTGATTTGGATTCTGGAGGCGTGGAATGGAAGGAAGGCAAATTGAATTTGGATAGATCGAATGGGGGGTGGGTCGGGCCCCGGCCCAGCCTGGCCCCACACGTGGGCGTGGACCTTGTGGCGTGGCCTGCGGCTGGGGGCTTGCGTGGTGAGTGTAAATGGATTGTCTTGTACCCATCCAAGTCAAAAAGATCAAGTCTTGGCCACGTGCAAATATTCAGGTGGCGTGGAGAACCGACGTGGCGAGTTGCCGAAAGCGCCAATGGAGGTGTTGAATCTGTCATTGCTGCTCGTACTGCTGTTTTTTTTGTACTCCTCCATCTCCCGCGCACACGCTTCCCGCTCCTTGCGCAATTCTTCTTCTCTCCGTTGGTTTTCTTGAGCCACTTGGACGAGATGCACGCGGTGGTACATGCTCTCAATTGGCATTTCGTCGGGGTCCAACGACCGCTTGGCTCGCGTGGCACTGTGGTGATTGTTGTTGGAGTTGCTGATCTCTGCCATAGTAGGATCCGAACCAGAAGTAGTACTGGTACTACTTCCGGCGGAAAACGCCGAAGCTGAAGCAGCTGACCCGGAAGTCAAAGCCGGTTCTTGTGGAGTTTGACCTTGCATTGTCGCAAATGTATCTTGTCCTTCGGCTGCGGCTGCGGCCACTTTGGATACATCCGCTTGCAAGAAACTGCTCATGGCACTTGCGTCTTGCGCAGACATGGCATCGCAATTGTTCATGTTGGCTCCAGTTGCCATCACAGGAACGGAGTGAGGAGCAGACACTCTAGACGATGAACCAGTGACAACAAAGCCATTGGTCATGCCGGAGAAAGCCTTGGGTGGTCGCTTCTTGTCATTGTTCGTGCAAGAGTGTCTTCGTTTGTTGGCAACGGTGTGATTCGAGTGTCCTTTTCCACCCGTTGCCCTTGCACCATGGTATGCACACCACTGCTGGGCAGACCCTAAGCTGTGTGCCGGTGACTCATTGCATTTTAGTGCGCCGACCGATGAATGGGTCGCCTCTCTCTGATTGTCATTCGAGGATGAGCACAAGGGTGGCGGTTGGTGCGAGTCATAGTCCTTCCAACGAGACTGATGCTCTACAATAGGATGAGAATCCTCTTGAAACACGTTGGAGCCACTCTTTTGATTGTCGACGGTGATCACTGGTTCGTCATTGCCAACTGGCTTGTTGTGGTCCAACACCTCAATCGTGATATCTTCGGGTCTCTGCGGTGCACTTCCATCGTTATGCACTACACAACCACCACCACCCTTCTCACCCATCACATTCAGGTCGTGTTCCGAGCTTTCTCGCTCTGGTTCGTCATGGGTACGGTGAGCAGCCTCACGTTCCATCACTTCCAAGGCGACCGCTTCGCTCGACACCCACTGCAGGTTGTACTGTTGATCTTCCTTTCGATCTTCATGTTGAGTGTCAGCGGGGACGCGATTGCGCGCGTGGTTGACAGCTTGATTCGTGCCATGGTTGCCCGTTCGATGCCGAGTATACTGGTCGACGTGGTTGGTCTTTGATGAACAGCATCCCATCCTGCAACCACGTCAAATCAGGTCACTCACAACAGCAACCTACAACAGGGAGGAAGCAGGAAAGACGGAGAAGCCGATTGTTTCCCGCGAAAAAGAACACAAGCAAATCCACTCCCAAGAAAAGAGCGCTAAGGTGGCTCTTTTCGCCTTGTGGTGTCTGGGCAAGAACTCTTGGCAAGCCTACGACTTGGAACTGGCCGGATGCACCTCTTTGGGCTTCACTCGCAAGGCGATGCGATGAACGTTGCCTTTGGCGGTGCAACGACGCGTTGCGTTGCGTTCTGAATGTCCAGTGGTCGGTTGCTTGTTGGGTTGTTTGTCGGCTTGTCAGCGAAGGCAACGAAACAGACAAGAAAAGAGCTCATGAACCCATCACACTCTTACTCACTGTGTGAGGCCCTTTCACCTCCCTCTCTATGACTCAAGTTCCTGGCCCCGCCAGCTGCTTGCTTCAGGACTTGTCGTGGGGAACCGCAACCAAGTCAACGCTTTTTTTAAAGGGCAGGGTCCTTTATTAGAGGTGACTTGAACACCTTGTGGTGTGGACACCTGAAGAAAAGTGAAAGGGGCATTATCTTTTGGCCAATCACCATGCACAATCTGAAGAAAAAGAAGAGCAGGATGTGCTGAACATGCTGCCCAGTCCCACATTTGCCAAAACGTTGAAGCATCATGGGCCCACTCTTTTAGATTCCATGATCCCAAAAACCTGCAATCCATTGATGAGAGTGTGCTTTTCATTCAAGAGAGCAATTGCTTTTCGCGTTCGTGTTGCTGTATTTGGCTTTCAAGACTCCATTTGCAAGTGCGTGAGTTATGTGGTGATCCTGTATGGCATGACAGGTTTCGTGGCGCCCAGGTCGCGTCTGGTTGTACGGAGACGTCCACTGATCGTAGAACGATTGCGATACAGCCATTAGCATCTGCGACGGGCTAACTCGTGCATCAATTACTGCTCCCCTCCCGTGGGACTCGTTTTGGCCGGATATTCAATTTCATAGACGCGTAATAACGGATTTTTCTTTAAATGGGTCATTACTTTATGTGATGAATTCACTGTCAAAGGCATTTACCAACAACAGACGGGCTCGATTAAGCCATCTGGCAGGTGGTTTTCGATTGGCTCATCCGTTCACAAGAACCAATAGGGGTCGGGTCAACCCTGACCGAAAACTGGGGTTCAAATTTTCGCATACAATTTCTCATACAAGCACAAGTTAACCGTCGTTCTGATCTCAGAAAGGACCCAGAACTTGAAGGCGATACAAACCCTCTTATTGGGCGAACGCAAGCGATTCCTTTTTGACAGCCTGGTACTTACAGAGGTTATTTACTGTACACAATCCAGTTCTGTTCCTTGGAAAGTAAAGCCACCAACCAACGCGCCACACCACGTCACGAGTCCCCCCACCACTTTGGTGCCACAAAACCCACAAAAGTACAGTAAGCAACCCTCTCACTAGGGCACAACAGAGCAACAGTGAGCAAACCATCAGCACCAAGGCGCACACAGAAAAGCAAACCAAGCGAGGGCGAAAGGCGGCAGGCACTCGAGTTGAGTAGCAACCTCGACACATTCTTCATAGTAAACCACCAGTCACACAAGAGAAACAAGCCAAGCCAAGACAAGATGGCCAACTTCACCAAAGACTTTGACGAGGTGCGACCCACCAATCCGCTTGTGTCGCCCATGCTCACCGATCTCTATCAGATCACCATGTACGTTGCCGATCATGCATGTTGCCTTTACGGTATTGTGGACGATCTGAACGAATGGCTAACGTTGCTTTCTTGCTTGGAAACCCGGAAATGCAGGGCATATGCGTATTGGAAGACGGGTCGACACACGGATCACGCCGTGTTTGATTTGTTTTTCCGCAAGAACCCTTTCCATGGCGAATACACCGTGTTTGCGGGGCTCGAAGAAGCGCTCGCGATGGTCAAAACCTTTAAATTCACTGACAGCGACATTGACTATTTGCGCGACGCCATGCCCAAGGCCGAAGAAGGATTTTTCCAGTACTTGTCCACAATTGATTGCTCGTCGGTCAAGATTTATGCTATTCCGGAAGGCACGGTGGTATTCCCACGTATTCCATTGGTGCGCGTCGAGGGCCATTTGGCGGTCGGCCAGTTGCTGGAGACCCCACTGTTGAACTTGTTGAATTATGCTAGTCTGATCACCACCAACGCCACGCGGTTCATGCACGCGGCCGGACCCAACAAGGGTTTGCTCGAGTTTGGACTTCGTCGTGCCCAGGGACCTGATGGCGGCGTGAGTGCGGCAAGATACTCGTATATGGCCGGGTTCCATGGCACGAGTTGCGTACTGGCCGGCAAATTGCACAACATCCCCATCAAGGGAACCCATGCCCACGCGTTTGTGCAGGCTCATACGTGTCTCGATGATGTGGCCAATCCAGTGTTGGACGGCCACAATCTGTTGCAACTCGCGGTCAAGTATCGTCAAATTCTGGGCTGGCAAAAGACCAATGATGGCGAATTGGCCGCGTTTATCAGCTACGCCATCGCGTTCCCAGATTCGTTGGTCGCTTTGGTCGACACATACGACACCATCACGGTGAGTCAAGAATTGGCGTTGTTGCGCTCCATGTTGGACATTCGAGAACTCATGTTTATTTGATGCCTTTGTTGCTGCGTGTGAACGAACAGTCGGGCATTCCCAACTTTATTTGCACCGCTTTGGCGCTTCATGAAGCCGGCCATCGCGCGATTGGCATCCGTCTGGACAGTGGTGACCTTGCGTATTTGTCGAAGCAGGCGCGCCAAATGTTCCGTGCGGCTGGTGAACGCTTTGGCATTGACTATTTCAAGCACTTGAACATCACGGCCAGCAACGACATCAACGAAGCCGTGTTGAATTCGCTGAACGAGCAAGAACACGAGATTGATTCTTATGGCATTGGCACACATTTGGTGACTTGCCAGGCCCAACCAGCGCTCGGGATGGTGTACAAACTGGTGGCTATCAATGGTGCCCCGCGTATCAAGCTCTCGGAAGACGCCACCAAAGTGACCATCCCCGGTCGCAAAGAAGCGTATCGTCTGATTGGTGCCAATGGTCACGCATTGATTGATTACATGGTGGGTTGCGACGAAAAAATGCCCGAAATCGGCAAAAAGATTCTCTGCCGCCACCCGTTTGATGAACGACGACGAGTGTATGTGACGCCTTCCAAAGTGATCCCGTTGCATGTGTTGTTTTGGGATGGCGCCAACGGTCTGACCATGCCGTTGCCGACCCTGGAAGACCGTCGAAAGTATGTGCAACAGCAGTTCCAATTGCTTCGAAACGATGTGGTGCGGCCGTTGAACGCTACGCCGTACAAGGTGGCTGTTTCGGCGAGCCTGTTTGACTACATCCACCGGCTTTGGATGGAAGAAGTGCCCGTGCAAGAGCTCAACTGAGTGAGTTGCAAGTCGAAATGGCTTTTTTCTTCTTCTCCCTGCTTTCACCGCCGCTGGTTTGCTTGCTCCTCTTTTTTTTTTCGCTTCCAGTCGACTCGAATGCGCCGTTGAGATGCCCAGGACGGGGCGAGCGTTTTCTTTAGCATTTTTTTTTCTTTTTTGATATTTAGGATAAGTAAACTGAATGCTTTGTCTTTCGCCCTGGTGTCAATTGGAACAAGGATTTGGAACAATTGGTGTTTGGACTCTTTCTATTGCGATTTCTTTTGTTTGGCTTTGGCTTGTTGTTGGAACTCGTGGCGTTTGACGATCACGACCATGTCAGCCATTTGTTTGAGGTTCAGCACCTATCAGTTGACCACAAGGAGAAGCAAAACAAAGAGTGTCAAGACAGTGAGGTTATCAGTGATGTTTGTCATGGCCCCCATGGCATACGCACCAATTGCACAAAGCCGATGCCAAGCAACGGCCCTGCGTAAAAGATGCCCATGAAGACCCCTCGTTGGTCAAAATACTGTTGCGAAGCAAATTGTTGCCAGTGGTTTCTTGCCCACGAATTCATGCGTTCGGTCGCGAAAATGAGCGCCAGCAACGATACAAAAAGCGCAAATTGCAGCTTGAGCAAGCGCATTCGAAAGGCCACCACCACCAGTAACAAGAGTCCAATGTGGAAGCCAAACAGTCCTAGAATCAGTGGTTCTTTCCAATCCACCAGCTCGTACCATTGGATCATGCGATCACCCAAATCGCGTTCCAATTGCTGCTTGATGCCGGCCATCATCTGCTCCATGGTTGCCCCTCTTGGAGTGTGTTGTGTTGGGGTTAGAACTCGAGTCAGGGGAGTTCCCTTTAATTAAGAACCTTACGGTGTATTGTCACTGGGTAGATGTTCCTGTGTGCCAGGTGACCAGATATTATCATCCTCCCAATAAAGACTACCCTCTGCGGGAGTGAGCAGCGATCACAGAGCAAATCATGGGGTCAAGCGACGCAAGGATTCATGGGAACGGCGGCAATACGCAGCGTTTGCCGCCTGAAGACAAAAGTGTTTCACAGAAATCTTTGTCACAGGAGAAACGTCTTCAAACGCGCTTTCTATTGATGACCTGGTTGCTGGTGCAAGTCGTCGGTGTGAGGAGTTACGAGCTTGAACAGGGCGTGGAATACGGCTTTAGCGAGTGTGTCGACAACCAGCGCACGATGTTCTTCTTCACACAGCAAGAACAAACCTGTACGGACGCGTCAGTCTCCAAATTGATGTATCATCCGCCTGTTCACGGACTCAAGTGTGACGTCACGTGCGAGCGCGGCTTCTATCTCGGCGCCAAGTGAGTTCAATTTCTCAACCAAAAGCATCCAAATCCTTTTTCTCCTCCGCTGACACCACCCTCCCTCTCTGTGTTGGGTCGGCGCAGTTTCTCAGGCAAGACGCCTGTTTCAGGTTGTGAACGATGTCCAGACGGCCAGTACTCGCTCGGTGGAGGCAAACTCTTCTCCAAGACTACCCACTCGTGGACAACGCCGCTGCCAGCCGAGGTTTGCCTAGTCCTGTCCTCAACCATGATGCGTTGACCCCCAGTTGTTTCTGTTGCTTAGCGTCTGGTGTGCTATAAACCTGTTTGTTTTTGTCTTTTGCTGTAGCTCTACACTGAATGCGTCACGCGCAACTTGCTCACGGGCGAGTGGCAAAACAATTGCGATCCCTGGGTTGCGGCCAAAGACGGCGCGTACATTGCATCGGGTGCCAACTCCAACATTTCCACGAAGTTTTTCGCGTCACGACTCTTCTCGACACTTCGTTTGAGCGCCACGTTTGTTCGCAATGGCAGCATCACTTTTCAATTCCGAGTAGACGCCGAGGAGCCCTACGACGGGTTGGTATTTGAGATTGACAACCAGGCCAAAACCAAAGTCATCTCCAAGACGCCCCACGACGAATGGAAAGAACTCACCTTCCCAGTGACCAAAGGAGCGCATACTTTTACGTGGGAATTCACCAAAGATTACATGGGCGATGCCGGCCAGGACCGCGCGTTCGTCAAAGTCATTGAAATGGTCGGCACCGCGTTTGCAGACACTTCGTGTCACCCGTGTGGCCAGGATTTGACCATGAGTGGCGGCTCGTTGTGTGCCGTGTGCGGTGAGAATCAGTTTGCAGCCAAGACTTCCACAAGTGAACTGGATTTCCAGTGCTATGACTGTCCTCGTGGCACTTTTGCTCCAAAAGGATCGGTTGGCGCGGCCTCGTGCATTGCACAACGCGCATGCACTACAGAAGATCTGGTGCAGGTGGCGTCCGAGTGTGTAGCTGGCAAACGCAACGTCAGCTTTGCTTGGAGTGATCCGCCGACTTGTTTGATGGACCTGCCGACCAGCATCAAGCTTCCAGATCCCGAGGTTGATGTGAAATGTGAGGGTTGCGAGCCAGGGTTCTACCTGAACCAGCACAATCGCTGTGCGACATGCGCTGCTGGCATGTTTCTTGATGCCACGATCTCGACTGCCAACGATTCCACTCCTGTCGTTGGCAATGATTCTTCTGCATTGCCCAGTTCAAGTGCGATAGTCTCGGAGAAGAATTGCAAACCGTGCGGCAAAGCAGAGGTTGTATTGCGTCAGTTTGAAATGGGCCAGAGCAGTCCTTCGACCCAAGGCTGGGGAAACGACTGGCCGTCCGCGTTTGATGAAGAAAGCGCCAGAAATGCTGGATGGAAGATCACTCACGAGGCGATCGTGCACATGGGTGCTGCACTGGACCAAGATAGTCATGTCAATGATCCGAAAGAGTATCCTTTGACGTTCAAGATGGCCTTTGCGACCTCAGGATCCCTCAATCTGACTTATCAACTCGCCAATCTACCCACATTTGCACAGGACAAAGCTCGCGCATGGCTTGAACTGCAAGTGGATAGTCAGCGTGTTCCTTTGCTACATGGAGGCAAAAATGGAACTTTCAGTGAGATTATCCTCATCAACGTGACATCGCCAACTGACGACGTCGAATTTCAACTGGTGTTGCGAACAACAAGTGCAATCGCAGCCAAATTGGCGGATGTCCGGATCAAATCGATGACTTTTCTCGGCGTGGCTCACGGCGGAGGCGTAGGATGCGCGAAATGCCCAAACGGGTTTCATCCGGTCACTAATGACGCAGGAGACGAAGTTACTTGTCAAATGTGCCCTGCAGGAACCCATGCGCAAGTGACACGTAAGTGTAGTGAGCATCTTTTCCCTTCAGACACATGGAGATGACCTCGACATTCACTTGGTGATCATTCAGACGACGGCCAAGTGACGTGCGAACCATGCCCCGCCAACTTCTTCTCCGTTGAGGGCAGCAACGACTGTCGACCTTGTGGCAACAATACAGTCAGGTATTTGGATAGCAGACCAGGTTGAAACGTCGATGATTCTCATTTCTCCCTTGTTTCTGTCGCAGTGCTCCAGGATCTCGTATGTGCGCAGTGCCAACACTTGTGAAAGTGGACTCGACCCACATCACCTACAACCTGAGTATGCTACAAGCAATGGTGGCTGGAGTCGAACCTGAAGGAACCACATCCGTCACCACATCATCAAAGAACCAGTCCAGTACTCCATCACTCAGTGACACGATTCCAACGGGTTCATTTCATGCCAACAGAACATTCCAGGTTGATCTCACAGACACGTATCAGTTTGGCTTGTTTCGACCACTTTTGGAACCAAAGCTGCCATCTTCTTTGCCGGTCGTCATGGATAATCTCGACGTCAACGTCGAGAAGCCCTACGTGCTTCGACTCAATGTCTTGAATGCAGCAGAGGCAGGCGGACAATTCTTCCAAGACACGGGGCGATATGGGCGTGTTCAGTGCACCATCCCAGCGGTAATAGTAGCATTTAGGATGGGATGCGAGTCGCCTGACAATGACAGACTGTGGTATCTTTCCTTTTTAGGATCTCGAAGCGTTCAATGGAGGGAGCCGTATGGACATCAACATTCTCAAAGATGGTTCCGGGATTAATGTGGTGTACTCCGAAGGAAGCACTTGCTCCAACGGTGTTCAGGCCACCACCGAACTGTTCTTGAAGTGTGACCTTGACGCGTCTCGTGAGAAGTCGGCGCCTCAATTAGTGCATTGGGACGAAGACAAAGACTGTCGACTCAGTCTAACGTGGAAGACTCCTTATGCATGCCCTGTTTGTGAGAAAAGCAATTACCGAGAAGTTCGAACTGTCTGTTCCGGAGGCTCCCGATCCATCATTTATGATCTCTCGACGCCGTGTTTTGGAGGATTTTCTCCTCAGGAGCAAGAAGCCGTGACTTGCTCGGACATGGTGTTGGACTCCAATGCCGTTTACCAGATGTATGCTGCCGTGTCGATCGTGGCGTTCATCGTGGTGGTGCTCTTGGGCTCAATTCTGATTGTTCACCGCAAGTACAAACACGTGAGTTGTTGTATGCTACATGAGGCTCTTCTCGCGTCTTTTAACACCTTTGGCATGGTTGATAGGCGTATCGCGAGTACATGTACCTCAAGGGCCAAATGCCGCAGCATACCCGACCAGTGAACCGAGAAGATGGGGAAAAAGATGAGACCACCTTTGAGTTTACGAGTGAGAACGAGGCGTATCTCGGTAATTCACCTGAAGGCCTTCAAACGACTTCACGGCACTTTGGTGAAGACAATGAGGAATCCAAAGCAGATGTGCGAGACGATGCTGATTCTGAGGATTTGGAGCGACAACAACAACAACCTCAAGAAAAGGATGACGGCTTCGAGAAGGCCGGTACTATCCACAGTGTTTAAGTTAGTTGGTTTGGTCCAACGCAATGGCTGGTTTGACAGCGACATTGCGGCCGTTTTGATCGTACAAGGTGTGTTGCTGATGTTTGGGTGTTGTAAAAGGATCATTTGCTTCGGTCGATTTGTGGTTTGCTGATGGTTCAGAGTCATCGACTTCGAGTTGCGTACGTGCCGTTTGTCTTCCTTTGATCCATTCGCAGAGAATCGCCATGTCTTCGTATGGATTGGAGGTCGCACAGAGAATGTCCCCGCGTCGTAGTTGCCCAAACTCGTGGACACGCTTGAAGCGGAAGAATCGACCCGTTTGGTGGTTCAGACTCGCGCATTCGCGGTACAGATGCACCAGTCTTGGCAACTAGAAGACCATCCATGCAGGAATCAGCATCATTCAACTCTTCTCAGGTCGCGTGCAAGCCTTACATCGAACGTGAAGCGGATTTTGGTCTTGAGATCCTCGAGGGAAGTCGAGGAGATGTGTTCAAGCCGACTTCTCTTGCCATGGCGATACACTGACACCACCAGAGGTACTGACGACCGTCTCGTTTGCCTTCGAGAATCAGAGTGTTTGTTGGCCGCCTCCACATACTTGCGGATCATGTCACTGGTGATGGAGCTGAACGAATCGCGCACACGAGAGCGCTGATCGCGTTGATACTGCACTTGTTGTTCTCGGAAGGTATACTTTTCAAGATACCCAATGGATCTGCGCGGACATGGCCGTGAGCTCTTGGAAGCGGCGGCAGCTTCTTGACAGTTTCCATGGGGGGTTCCTTGAGTAAGACTTGTTGGTGCCCCGTTGACGCGCTGAAGACGACGCTTTTCGGCGGCTGCTTCGAGGTCTTTTTGTTTCTGTGGGCGGTGAGCAGCTTCCGTTTAGCTATCGCACGGTACTAGTTGAGTTCCATCGCATACCTGAATGAGTTCCCGAGCTCGTTGATGACGAAGAAGATGGTTCTGTAAACTCTTGCTTTGGTGATCTCTCCACACTGCCAGTGACTTGGCGCGTTTCGATCTCGACAGGAAACTGCGCGCTCGCTTGTGTTTCTTCAGCGGCAACAGTTTTCGTTTTGCAGCAGAAATGGATCGTTGACGTTGACAAACAGTCGATCGAGTCGGTCTCTTTGGTGGTTGGATGCTCTGCATTGTGAGTTCGGTCTTCTTGTGGTTGCTGGCTGGTGGATGCTCGTGACCATGGCATGCGAAAACCTTTTGGGTAAACGATGGTTTCTCGGTGATTGGCGCATTCTGAAAGGTTGACTCTAGCAAATCCGCAAAGGAATGGGTCTCGTCGGAGATCGTTGACGCTCGCGACTCGTGCTGTGTGGACAGTATATGACACTGTTTAGAACAAACGTGTCCACAGTTCACCCGAAACGTCTCATGCCTCACGTCTTTGGTTGAGCTTGAAGCGTCTTCGATCCGTTCATCCACGAAAGGTGAGTTTGCAACAATGCTATTAAATCCAATGCAGCGAAACGTTGATGAAAAGAGTTTGTCTTCGTGCACATCATGCACAGAACGAGACCCACCACAGTTGTTCAAGCGCAGTTAGCATCTCCTGACACTCTGCCGTAATCGGCTTCGCGCTTGCTAGTGCATCCTCATCCTCATCCTCTTCGTTTTCTTGCTCCAGTGTCGTCTTGAGACAAACCATGTCCTCCTCACAAATCTGGCGAAAGACTTGCTGGCATTCTTCCACCAATTGCAACACGCTCTTGTTCTGGTCGTGCATTGCTTCTTCCTCAGCCACCAGAACTCGTTGTGGCAGTGCTGAACGAGCCACCAGCGTTGGTTCTCGTCGAGTCTCTTGCTTTTGGTCTTGTTTGGCTCGCGTCGTTGGGCTCTTCATCGCGCCATCGATGCCAAAGTCGCGCTGCTGCTGCTGCTGCGACTGCCAACGGCGCATCCGACCGAGTGCCTGTTTGTTTCTTCGTGCGCCCTGTGCAACATAATAATGAAACGACCGTCGAAACCTCTCATACTTTATGCATGGGGTGTACCACACGAGCGGCTCTTCCCAACCAGTCCATCGGAGCCATTTGCGTGACCTTTGGCGGCCGAAGAATCTTTGGCGGGCGACGCCAACCGACACGGCGTAGTCCACGCTTTGACGGCGAAGCTCTCGCTCGTTGGAGAGTTGGAGAACAACGCGATGGACCCAAAGGACCCGGACGCCAGCGACGATGAGCGCAAGAATTACGTCGTCGGATTACTCAAAATGCTCTGGCGCGACCAAACGAGTCAAAAGGTTCCAGCCCTCAGCAAGGACAAAAACTCGGAGAGCGCCGTCAACTCGTTTCTCGACGACGTGGGCTGTCAACAACTTCAAGCGTGCCTCGTGCAAGAAGAGATCTGGTTCACAAACCAACTGACTTTTGGTGCAGCCAACAAAGACCAGAGCTTACCCGCCAACGACCACCATGGGAACAACGACACCAACAAGACTTCAGACATGGTGTTTGTCAAGTTGTTCCCGGCCCCACTCACCCTGGAAAACATTCGCAGCAACATTCAACTCACGACCATGGCCCAATCGCCGCTGCACAGTCTGTACCAAGCCATCCACAAAGTGTATGCGCCGCTGTTACTAGCTGCCGACAACAAGTCTGGAGCCGAGAGCCTCGCCATCTCTCAAAAGCTCAAAGAAATTCTGCAGGAACTGGACTTTGGGCTGGGCAATTCACTCATGGAGAATCCGACCAATTCCGCTTCGTCTTCTTCCTCCTCTTCGACCAAGCGAGTCGACGAGACTGCGGCTTCCTCTTTGATTGGAATCGTCACGGTGCAAGATGAGTACCGGTTCTGGGAACGCACCGACCCGAAAAACCAAAAGCGCGCCAAAAAGTTCTTGGATTCCTTTGACACCATTCAAAAGCGGTTCAGTGAGCTCAACGCGTTGACTGTCAGCGATATGAACGAACTTTTGGACGACACCTACAACACGCTGGACGATATCTGGCGCGCGAGTCTGTCCCGGGAGAACCAGTACCCTCAAGTGCGCATGAACCACTTGTTGGGGGTCGTCGCGCAAGCGATTTACACGTTTGTGAATGAACAAGTCAAGACCAAGCAGTTGAACGTGTGGACGTCGAATTTTCAGCAAGTCAGCGTGTTGCTCAGCGACGCCAGCGGTCTCTGTGAGAAATGGCTCACGTCCGTTGACCAGTTGACTGGATCCATTTGGCAATCGTACGATGAACATGTGTGGACCGGACCAAAGAGCACCAGTTGCGTCTTTCTCAGTGGATGGATGCGTCGCATGGAGGAGATTCTTCGACTGCGCATGACCTATGAAGAACTGGTGTCGCTGTTGCCCAATCTTGATGGTAACAAAGCCGATGAGTTGCATCAACAGTGTTTCCAGCCGTTTGCCAACATGCGTCCGCTGGCGTTCAATCCATACACCGACACTCTCTGGCACAAAGCCGTCGAGAATTACGAAACCCGATTGGCCCCACTCGAAAACCAGGTCTGCGAGGTACTACGCGACCAACTGGCCAGCCTGGGCAAGAACAAACCGACTAGTTCCATGCGGTTGCTGCAAAAGTACCATCACTTGCTCAAACGCACGAGCATTTCCAAGAGTTTGGCCACCGAACGAGACGAGATCTTGACCCAACTGGTTGCGTTTTTGGATCAACTCGAGAGTGACTTTGAGACCCGCAAGAGCAATAAACAACGATTGCATTGCGGCAAAAACCTCTCCAACAAAGTCAATTGGATCACTTGGGGCGTCATGTTGTTGAATCGACTCAACCACATCTACGATGCGTCCAAACTCGTGTTGTTTGACTTGCCTCGCTTCAAAAAGTTTGCACAGACCAGCGAGAATTTACTGCACAAAGTCACGGGCTTTCTCACCGACAAGATCCGGTCGTGGCAAAACAAAATGGAAAAAGTGTTGGACGACAAACAAGACTCTTTGCTTCGTTTAAGCGGCAAATTGATGCAAATCGAGGAAAGCAGCGGCGATTTGATTGTCAATTTCAGTGAATTCCTCGTCACCCTGTTGCGGGATGTGCGTCAATTGAGTGAATTGAGCACCATCACGGTGTCGTCCATGGACACCAGTGAATGGGTGCCACCACGAGTACGCCAAGTCGCGGATGAAGCCGAAAAGTACTATCGCTATGGCGTGACGCTGAAAAAAGTGGCCAACTTTTACAACAACATGGAGAATCAAATCATTGACGAGCAAAAGCCCATGCTTTTGGAATCGTTGCTGGCGTTTGAAGAAGCTGTGAAACGCCCAACCACTCTGGCCGCCGCTGCGACTTCATCCAGTAGTTCGGTGTCGTCGTCCTCCTCCTCGTCCAAGCGCAAAGAAGTCACGTGGAGTAACCTGCAGGAATGTGACGAGTATGTCAAACAATTGCAAGAAGCTGCTGACAAATTGTCCAACGAAAATCGCCGCCTCAAGCGTTTACACGAGAAAATGGGCGACGAGTTGGTGCTGTTGATGGAGATTGATTTGTTGAAAAACGCCGAGCTCTGGAAAGACAAGTTTATGACCATCAAGAACCAGGTGTTGGACGCGACCAAGAAAATGGATGCATCGCGTACCAAGAAATGGTTTTTGTTTTGGGACCATCAATTGTACAAAGTGCTGGAAGTCGGGTACTTGATGGGGCTCGAGTTGTTGAATGAAAACTTGCCCGATATCAAAGAGATCAAGACCGAACTCTGTTTTCCACAAAAAGGAAGTCTCTTGCTCAAGCCATCCATCGAAGAAATGCGCATCAACGTGTACAAGGCGTTGAAGAAATTCGTGTCCCGTCCGTCACGGGTCTCGGGCTTTGCCAACCCGCAATTGTTTCAACCGATGAGTGAGAACAACATCCAGCAACTGGTGGGTGTGTTTCAAAAAGTTGAACAAACGTTTTCCAAATTGGAATCACTGGTGGCCGAATACGAGCCCTGGAGCGTCGTCACCCGGTGCAACAACCTCGACAGTTTGATTGAAACCAACTTGGTCGATGCCATCGACTTTGAACAAAACTTTAAACTGTTGAAACAAAAGCGCAAAGACAGCGAGAAACTCGTGGATTTCTTGAAAATCGACTGCGTGCAGGTATCGTTTGTGGCGTTTAAGAACGCGTTGGACAACCAGTTGACCCACTTGCAGGAGAGTTTGTTGATGGGTCTCAAGAAAAGTTGCGTGGGCCATCTCAAGCAAGTTGAAGAGTTTTTGGCCATGGCCATGGACAAGTTGAACCGCCGACCTCATTCCATCGAAGAGATCAGCATGGCTCAACTGGAATGGAAAGACATTGATGCCAAAAAGACCGCCATGCATTTGCATTTCCAAAAGGCCAACAAAAAACGCACTTTGTTGGTCAGCATGTTGGTCGGCAGTACCAACGTGAGCGTCGACGCCAGTGATGTCGAAAACCGCGTCAACAAGATCCCGACCGAATGGGAAAAATTCGAAGTCGCGCTGGAAGCGTTTAACGACATGATTGAAGAGCAACGCGTGAGCCTCAAGGCCGAAATCGAGGACAAAGTCGTTGCCTGTAACGTTGAGATCGACAAGTTTCGAACCCGTTGGAACTCATTACGACCCATTGAGAATGCCAAATGGGACGAAGACAGTCTCAAGACCATTTACATCGCCATGGAGGACTGGCGCGAGAAATTCAACGAGCTCTTGGACCAGACCAAGAAACTCAAAGACAATTGCGCCGCGTTTGCCATGCCAGAGCCTCAGTTTGACGGCATCACGGTGCTGGAGCAGGATCTGACCAAAGTTGAGTTGAATTGGACCACGTACCGCCAGTTTAACCAGGAAGTGCAAGGCATTGCCAAACAAGATTGGATCACGTTCAGCAACAACATCTTTGTGTTGCAGGATTGCGCACAGAAATGGGAAGACCAAGTCAAGTCCAGCATTCCGGAGCGAACCAGCGTGGTCGAGAAAATCCATGAGTTTGCCAACCATATCAAGCGCGCGATGCCCACGTTGAAGTTATGTCGCGGCGAACCGTTCAAGGACGACCATTGGATCCAACTCTTTCGAAAACTCGGCATGCCCAAGAGCGTGGAAAAGAAAAACGTCACGGTGGGTAACTTTCTCGAGGTGTTGGACGCGTTGGAGAATGCCGCAACGCTTCAGTTTGTCAAAGTATTGCATGCCCGTGCGCAAGGCGAAGTGACCATCCGAGAAGCCCTGCAGGAATTGCGCGCGTGGACCGAAACGGCCGAACTAGCGTTGTTCAAGCACGAACACGACGGCAAGAGTTTGTTTATCATCAAGGACTGGAAAGAACTGACCCTCGCGCTCGGCGACAACCAGTCCTTGTTGGCGTCGTTGAAAGAAAGTCAGTTTTTCAAACCATTTGAGGGCCAAGCCATCCAGTACGAGACCAAGATGACGTTTTTGGACCAGGCCCTGAGCCATCTCAACATCATCCAGCGCAAATGGGTGTTTCTCGAACCGATTTTCTCCAAAGGATCGTTGCCGTCGGAACAGAATCGTTTTCGCCAAGTCGACGAAGAGTTTCGCGAGATCATGCATCAAGTGGAAAAAGACCCCAAGTTGTTCAACCTGACCGAAGACATGATGTTTCCACGGTTGTTGGAGAAGTTGACCATGATGGTGGATCAATTGGAGCGATGTCAAAAGGCTTTGGCCGACTTTTTGGAAGAAAAACGGTCGCGTATGCCACGGTTCTATTTCATTGGCGACGAAGATCTGGTGGGTTTTTGTGTGTGCTTGCATCTTTGTAGCGTTCGTGGCGTATGGTGTCGCTGGGTTCCAGGCCAGGATCCTGGCAGGTGTGTGGGCGGTGGTGGTCAGGTGACTGATGGGTTGTTGATGGTTGTTGTGTTGCGTGTGTGTGGGCATTCTAGCTGGAGATTCTGGGTCAATCGCAAAACCCGGCAGTCATTCAAAACCATCTCAAGAAACTCTACCAGGGCGTGTACCGCGTGGAATTCTCGGAAAACAAAAAGCAAATCGTTGCCATGATGAGCGCGTTCAATGAAAAAGTGGTCCTCGCCAATGCGGTGACCATCTCCAATGCGGTCGAGGAATGGCTCGAAGACTTTACCAATGAAATGCGCAAGACTATTCGCACGTTGGTGGCCAAATGCGTTGCGTCCAAGGACAACGCCATGGATTACCATGAATTCCCATCCCAAGTGCTCTGTGTGGCCGAGCAAATCCGCTTTTGTAGCCAGGCCGAGAGTGCTGTCAAGAGCGGTCAAGTCGGCGAACTCAAACAGACTTTGTTGGAGACCATGAAAGAATTGACCCAACTGGACCTCAACCATGAACCATTGATGCAACTCAAAGTCAAAGCGCTGGTGTTGGATCTCGTGCACCACATTGATGTATGCGACCAATTGCTTGCGCACAATTGTCGCAACCAGAGTGACTGGATCTGGCAAAAGCAATTGCGGTTTTACCTAGACAAACAAGAGCACGTGATCATCAAGATGAACGATGCGCAGTTTGATTACACGTACGAATACCAGGGCAACGCGCCGAAACTCGTGCACACACCCTTGACCGACAAGTGTTATCTCACGCTCACCCAAGGAATGCACATGGGCTTTGGTGGCAATCCGTATGGACCAGCCGGGACGGGCAAGACCGAGTCCGTCAAAGCGCTGGGTGGTCAATTTGGCCGCCAAGTGCTGGTGTTTAATTGTGACGAAGGCATTGACTTCCAGTCCATGGGTCGCATCTTTATTGGACTGGTCAAATGCGGTGCCTGGGGCTGTTTTGACGAGTTTAATCGTCTCAAAGAAGACCAGCTTTCGGCAATTTCCCAGCAAATCCAAGTGATCCAGGACGCCATCAAGGAGAAAACCAAAACCATCAAGTTACTCAATCGCACCATCGACGTCGACTTCAATTCGGGCATTTTCGTGACGCTCAATCCGGCTGGCAAAGGATATGGTGGCCGTTCCAAACTTCCAGACAATCTCAAGGCTCTCTTCCGCCCCGTGGCCATGGGAAGACCCGACAACAACTTGATCGCCGAGGTAATTTTGTACTCGGAAGGGTTCAGCGAGGCCAAAGACATTGCGTCCAAAGTGGTGTCTTTGTATCGTTTGTCCAACCAACTGCTTTCACCGCAACAGCATTATGACTGGGGGCTTCGCGCGCTCAAGGCCGTGCTCAACACGGCCGGAAAGCTCTTGCAGGCCGAGAAAAAACTTGTCAAGCAGCACAACAAACCGGCGCTCACGAGTGCGCAAGAAACCGAGATTCTCATCAAGGCCGTTCGCATCAACACACTGTCCAAGCTCACGTTTGTGGACTCGACTCGGTTCCTGGGGCTCATTGGCGACGTGTTTCCCAATGTCACGTCTGCGGATCTGTCGGGCGGCGAATTGGAACAAACCATTGAGCAAGTCATGGTCAACAAGCCTTTCAATTTGCAGGTCGACGAGATTCAAATCCGCAAAATGCTGCAACTCAAAGAGTCACTGGACCAACGCATTGGTTGCGTGGTCGTTGGCCCGTCTGGAAGTGGCAAAAGCTCCGTGTGGCAGGTGCTACAGCATGCACTGATTCGTTGTGGGCAAATGGTCAAAGTGTACGTGATGAACCCAAAGTCCATGCCACGAGAACGGCTTCTTGGACGCATGGACCTGGACACCCGCGAGTGGTACGACGGCGTGTTGACCGATGCGGCCCGCAAAGTGGTCAAAGAGACTGATTCGGTGCGATCCTGGATCATCTGCGATGGTGACGTGGACCCCGAGTGGATCGAATCACTCAACTCGGTGCTGGATGACAACCATTTGCTCACGTTGCCGAATGGGGAACGCATCAACTTTGGCAGCAACGTCAACTTTTTGTTTGAGACCCACGACTTGCGCTTTGCGTCGCCGGCGACCATCTCGCGCATGGGGATGATCTTTTTGTCGGACGAACACATGGACCGCAAGCGTTTGGTCAGCAAATGGTTGGCCCAACAACCGAAAGAAAAGCAGGACAAACTCAGTCTTTGGATCGATGAACTGTTTGCCAAAGCGTTGGACGAAGCGTTGAAATACGATCAAGTGGTCGAGACCACCACCGTGGGCACCATCATGAATGGACTCTCCCATGTCGCCAACACCACCACGAGAAGTGAATTTGTGTGTGCACTTATTCGAGGACTTGGCTCCAATTTACTCATGTCGTCACGGGCCAATTATGCCAAATCCATTTTCATGATGGCCAACGAACGTCCACCGGATCTGAGTGCACCACTGGATTGCTATTGCGAAGGCAATTCCTTTGTGTCGTTCCAGACCAAACGCGACACGTTTTCGCCCGAAGCAACGAGTTGGGGCGATGGAAGCAGTGGCGCCGTGTGCAACGAAGCTGAAGTTCCCGTGATTGCAACGACCAGTGTGCAGCGCGGCATGAAAATGATCGAACCCTGGGTGGAACAAATGGAACCGTTTCTGGTGGTCGGACCCGAGGGCTGTGGCAAAAACATGCTGATCCGCGAAGCCTTCAAACGCGTCAAAAGCACCAGCATCACGGTGCTCCACTGCAATGCGCAGACCACGGCCGATCAAGTCATCCATAAAATCGCTCAGAGTTGCTCGCTGTTTTCCACGAGCACGGGACGCGTGTATCGTCCTCGTGAAAGTGAACGACTGGTGCTCTACCTCAAAGACATCAATTTGCCCAAACCAGACCAGTACGACACGTGCATGTTGATTGCGTTTTTGCAACAATTACTGACGTTTCGTGGCTTTTACGACGCCAATCTCGAGTTTTTGTCCATTGAACGCATTCAAATCGTGGCTTCGATGAACGCGTCGACGACCGTAGGGAGGCATCCATTGTCCACGCGGTTCACTGCGATTGTCAAAGTCGCGTACCTGGATTATCCCTCCAGCGAAGAGTTGTTGGTGGTCTATTCGAGCTTTTTGGACCGATTGCTGGGCCAAACCAAACTCGGCGCGCTTGCTGGCAATGCGGCCTCCATGGACAAGGGCGGTGCGAGCAGTAGCAGTGGGGCCGGAACTTTTTGTGATCGGCTTGCACGTAGCATGGTCGAGGTGTATGACCAAGTGCGAAGCAAATTCTCCATCGATGAACAACGCCATTACTTGTTTACGCCCCGAGATGTCACCAAATGGGTCTTTTCACTGCCCAAATACGACCTGGCGCAAGAAGAATTGATCGACGTGTTGACGTATGAAGCGACCAATTTGTTTCGTCAGCGGCTGGTGGACGAAGACTCGCAAGCGAAATTCGACTCGATCTTGCTCAATGTGCTCAAGACTCAATGGCGCTTTGTGCCCAAACTGCATCAAGTGGTGTTCAGTTCACTGCATATGCGCCATGCACACAGCCAACAGCAGCAAAAGTCCCAAGAGGATCCAAATGCAGGCGAGACGAGCAGCACGGCGGCCGTCGGACCGATTCTGTTCCGCATCAAGACGGAAGAATTTGCGCAAGTCATTGAACAAGGGCTGATCCAGTACGAACGAGAAGAAAAAGACCTGAATTTGCTGTTGTTTGACGAGAAACTACAGCACTTTGCCATGATTGAGCGTGTGCTCTGTGAGTCTCTTGCATCCGGAAGTGGCGGGTCCATGCTGCTCATTGGCAAGAACGGCGTGGGAAGACGCTCCGTGACTACTCTGGTGGCCCATTTACTCGGTTTTGAGATTTTTGCGCCAAGTGTGACGCGAAATTACACGTTCAAGCACTTTCAGAATGATCTCAAGCCGCTTTTGCTCAAAGCGGCGATCGAAGAAGTGCACATTGTGCTGTTTCTCGAAGATTTTCATTTTGCCAACGACGAAACAATGCTGGAAATGGTCAATTCGTTGCTGAGCTCTGGGGAAATCCCAGCGTTGTTCACCAACGAAGAGATTGAACCTCTGATCGCGCCGCTCAAGGAGAAAATGCTGGCGTCCGGGTGGAGCCTCGGCCAGCACAAGACGCTGTACGATTTCTTCATTGCGCGAATTCTTCAGTTTGTACATGTGGTGCTTTCCATGGATGCCAACCATCCGAAAATGGTGCTGCGCTGTGAGCGCAATCCGGCGTTTTACACAAAATGCCGCGTGCTATGGCTTGGCAACTGGAACAAGACCAGTGTGCAACAAATCCCGACCATGTTGTTCACCAAAGAAAGCTGTGTCGAGTTGGTGGAGTACATGCCGCGGTTGAAAAACTTGTTGTACGCGTTATTGACGACCCCAATCCATGCAGCATCTGGTTCTTCCTCGGGTTCTGGTGGCGGTGGTGGGCCTGGTGGTGGAGGAGGAAGTGCAGGCGGATCCATGGGGTCATCTGGTCCAGCTGGAGCACTGGGAAGCAGCGCGAGCATGGTGGTGTCGCCGCGTGAATTCATGTTTTTCCTGCATACCTGGCGGTTGTTTTTCGAGAGCAAACAAAAAGAAATCCAAATGGAAATCAAACATTTGACTTCGGGTCTCTCCAAGCTGGAAACCGCCAGCGCCACCGTCGATGAGCTCTCCAAAAACGCGGGCATCAAGAAAAAAGAACTCAAACTTGCACAGGAAAAAGCCGATGAAGCCATGGACGAGATCCAAAAGGCTTTGGACGATGCGTCGGTGAATCGACGAGAAGTTGAGGATCTGAAAAAACAACTGGCTCGTGCGGAACAAGCCACCAACGCCCGTAAACAAGAAATCGAGCAAGAACTGAGCGAGATCATGCCCATTTTGCAATCCGCCAAAGAAGCCGTCGGCAACATCAAGAGCGACAACCTCAATGAGATTCGATCGCTCAAAATGCCGCCCGAACCCATCCATGATGTGCTCTCGGCGGTGTTGATGCTGCTGGGCATCCAGGATACCTCGTGGAACTCGATGAAGAAATTCCTAGGCAACCGTGGCGTCAAAGAAGACATTTTGAATTTCGACGCAAGGCGCATTTCCTTGGATATCAACAAGACGGTCACCAAGTTGGTCAAGTCCAAGCAGGCATCGTTTGACCATGAAACTATTTACCGGGTCTCGGTCGCGGCTGCACCGTTAGCGACTTGGGTCAAGGCAAATCTCAAGTACTCCATGGTACTCAACAAGATTGAGCCACTGGAAGCCGATCTCGCACAAGCCAAGCAGGCACTGCAGGCATCTCAGCAGCGACTCGAAGCCTGTGAGTTGGAACTCAAGAAAATTGACAAAAAAGTCGAATTAATGAAAGCGCAGTTTGCTGAGAAAACAAAAGAAGCCGAGATTCTGCGCAGTGAATTGGAAAAAGCCGAGCAAGTGCTTCAAAAGGCTTCGGGTTTGTTGAGTAAATTGGGTGGCGAGCAAAAGCGTTGGCGTGAAACCGTGAACGAACTGGACAAAAAAGAAAAACAATTGCCATTGCGCATGTTGTTTGCGGCGTTTTTCAGCAATTTCTTTGGTTCCCGGGCCGAAGAAACGCGTCAACTGGCCATTGAAACATGGGAACTGCTGGTGCAAACCCATTTACGTGACCACAAAGAGACCCATGCACTTGCGCAAGACTTTGTGTTTGAATACCAAAAGCTATTGAGCCGTGAGAGTGAAATGCTGCTTTGGAAAAACATGGGCCTGCCGTCGGACAACTTGTCCATGGAAAATGCATTGATCATCACGAAAACCATGGACATTCGGTGCATTTTGATCATCGATCCGGCAAATGCCTGCCTCACGTGGCTACAGGGTGAACTCGCCAAAGACACCACGCGACCACTGGCGGTGGTATCCTCGCAAGATGTTCGCTTTGTGAACCAGGTGGAACAAAGCGTACGGTTTGGCAAAACTTTGGTGTTGCTCGAGATGGACCAAGTGGAACCTTTCTTGTACCCGTTGATCCGCAAAGAACTCATTCACCAGGGGCCGCGGTGGGTTGTCTCGTTGGGGGACAAATTGATCGACTACAACGACAACTTTCGTATTTTCTTGGTCACACGCAATCCCGATCCTTTTATCCCACCGGACGCCAGTGCCGTGGTCAACATTGTCAACTTTACGGTCACCAAGTCGGGGTTGGAGAGTCAATTGTTGGGGGTGACCATCCAGCACGAATTGCCGCAACTCGAACAACAAAAGTCGGAGATTCTTCGACAAGAAGAAGAATGCAAACTCCAATTGGCGTCCCTGGAAAAGAAAATCGTCGAAGCGTTGGCCAACTGCGAAGGAGACATTCTGGAAAACCACGTGCTGATCGAATCCTTGACCAAAACCAAAACCACCAGCGCCGAAATCGAGCAAATGCTCGAACAATCGCAGAAAAAAACCAACGAACTCGATGCCAAACGCAATTTGTTTCGCTTTTTTGCCAAAAAAGGAAGTCAGTTGTTCTTTTGCGTCAAGAACCTGCAACAAGTCAACCACATGTATCGCTTCTCGCTGGGTTGCTTTCTCGGGTTGTTCAAGGCGGCGTTGCATAGTAAGATGGACCTCTTGAATGCGTCCACCAGCAGCAGTAGCAGTGCCAACAAACACCAAGATCAAGAGCAATTGATGCTGCAACAAGCTAACGAACGCATGCAAAGACTGGTGCCGTTGCTTGAATTGAAAACGCTGATGTACGTTGGTCGAGGACTTCTCAAAGAAGACCGGATTCTCTTTGGTCTGCATCTCGTGCATGTGATGCGCGCGGACTTGTTTGAAACCAATGAATGGGAATACTTTTGTGGAACCCTTTTCGACACCAAACACACCTCCAACCAAGACGAAGCGTCAAGTGCCAACGCCAGTGGTGCCGGAGCGTTCAGTTTTCCGGAGTGGGCATCCAATGAACGTAAAAACGCGTTCAACCAGTTTGTGCAAACGTTCCCACGGGTCGCCAGTTTGTGCAAATTTGACAACACGGATCTCTGGATTCGATGGTCCAAGTCGCCCGAGTGTGAGACCAGTTTCCATGCAAAAATCGATGGTGGCAGTCGTAACCCGGGCTCCGGATCTCCGGATCGCACCAGTTCTACAAGTGGTGGTGGCATGACGCTCACGGCATTCCAGAAAGTGCTTGTGGTGCAGACGTTGCGCCCCGATCGCCTCATGAGCGCCATCAACAACTTTGTGTGCTCTACGCTCAACTTGAAAACGCTGACTCCGGCATCACTCGATCTCAAGCAAGTCTCGCTCGACGAGGCATCCCATACCACTCCCGTGTTGCTCATCACGACCGCGGGTGCCGATCCTTGTAAAGAACTTGGAGAAGTCGCTTCGGCAACTATCGGCAAGAGCAACTACTTTGAAGTCTCCATGGGTGGTGGCCAACAAGAAAAAGCGCTGGCATTGTTGAAGTCGACTAGTGAAAACGGCCAGTGGCTGTGTCTACAGAATCTGCATCTCGTGGTCGCGTGGCTTCCTTTTCTCGAAAAAGAGATTGCCTGCCTTGCGTCGCCCAACCACAAGTTCCGACTCTGGTTGACAACCGAAATGCACGATCACTTTCCGCTGTTTTTGCTGGAGCAAAGTCTCAAAGTCACTTTTGAATCCCCACCAGGCATGAAAAAGAACCTTCAGCGGATCTTTGCAACCTGGCAGGTGGATTTCTTTGAAAAGCCTCCAGGTAGCAGTGGGAACTCGGAGAAACTCACGACAACCAGAAGCCAATTGCTGTTTTTGCTGGCATTTTTCCATGCATTGCTTCAAGAAAGACGCAATTTCATTCCCCAGGGATGGACGAAGTTTTACGAGTTTTCGTTTGGTGATTTCCGGGCTGGGGTGAACGTGGTCGAGTTGATTTGCTCGCGCCTGGGTACTTCCTCGACCAGTAACAGCGGCATCGACTGGTCCACTCTGCACGGATTGATGGAGAATGCCATCTACGGTGGACGAGTGGACAATTTGTATGATTTGCGCGTGCTCAAGAGCAGTCTGGTGGAGTATTTCAACCCCGAGATACTCTTTGGAAGTCGATCGCTGGTGTTTAAGATGAAATTGCCGCAGAGCTGTCGCCATGAAGAGTTTGTCACGTGGATTGAAAACCTCTGGGACCAAGACGTACCGAGCGTGTTTGGACTTGCAGACAATACCGAGAAGACTCTTCAACGCACGAAATCGATGCAACTCATACGTCAACTCAAACAGATGAGTTCCAATGAAGAAAACGTGACCAAATTCGATCGTGATGGCTGGCGAAGTCAGCTGGGTCCACTCATTGAAACCTGGAACAAACTCATGGCAAGCGTCAAAGACGTGGATGGTGCTGGGGTCGACCACAGCGCAGGTGTAAAAAGCCTGCATTTGATGACCCCGGTCGACGCCTTTGTGGCGCTGGAGAATGAATTCGCGGTGGAATTGACTTCAATGGTCAATTCGGCGCTCAATGGGCTCAAGAAAGTGCTGTATGGAACAGGTTTGCTCACTCCTTTCTTCCAGAGCATTGGAAGTCAGCTGCTGCGAGGTCAAATCCCCAACGAATGGGTCGTCAAGTGGGAAGGCACGACGGATCAAATCCATGACTGGCTCCGAAGTGTCGCGTTGAGACGAAGAGCGTTGTTGGAATGGCAGGAAGCAGCTTGTGCGGGCAAATTGCTGCGCCAGGGAATGAATCTGTCGGATCTGTTCCATCCCAATACGTTTTTGAATGCACTGAGACAGCAGGTTGCACGAGAGATCCACGTTTCCATGGATTCACTCATGCTTGTGTCATGTTGGGACCAGGAGCAGACGATTTCGGGTTCGCGCAAGGACCTGGAATGGTTTGAGATCACCAATCTGTTTCTCCAAGGTGGGTCCTTTGAGAATGGAACGCTGATAGAAGCAAGTGCCGATGCACAAGAACTGGTGATCGTCCCGTCTTGCTATATCGCCTTCACAAAGCAGGAACCTTCGCCGTTGTTGAGCGGAGGTGACGTGATGCTCCCGAAAGAATCGGGGAGTTTACAGGTCCCGTTGTACTATGACAGCAACCGCGAAAAAGTTCTCGTGGAGATCACGATGCCCATCACAGGAGACTCGCGCAAGTGGATTCTGGCCGGCATCGCGCTGTTCTTGTCTGAGTAGTGCTATCGAGGAGCGAGCACAAGCATACTAACAAATTGCATGATGATGTTGTAAGACAATTAACAAAAAGACGCATCTGCATACAGATTCTAATCCGTCCAACCGATTGATGGATCGTGGTTTAGTTCTTTTGGAAGGATTGGGTCACATCAAAGCGGCACTTGGCCAATTGTTCACTGAGTTGCCAGAGTCTGCTGGCAAGTTCGGGCGATTTGGCGGATTCCGACGAGGGGTTGAGCGCAGGTGATCCCCAAATGTGCTGGAAGCCGTTGGGTCCGATGTAATCTCCACTGTTGACATCCTCGAAAGTGGCGGCAAAAAGAGTTGGCAGCGCACCCATTTCTGCGCTTTGATACACTGGCGCCCAATTGGCGATCTTGGTGGCGAGTGACACGAAAAACGACTGGTCTTTGCCGTAATTGGACACGAATTCCGTCGCGGTGATACCTGGATGGCAGGTCACCGCCTTCACATTATCAATGTTGGCTTCGCGAAGGCGGCGATCCAATTCAAAAGTGAACAACAGTGCACACAATTTGCTGGTCGCGTACGCGGCGTTGCTGCTGTACTTGGAAGCCTGAGGTTTGGCCAGAACGTCAAAGTCCATTTTACCCTGGTAATGCGCCACACTGCTGAGATTGATGACCCGAGCGTGGTGGCTGCGGCGCAGAGAATCAAAAAGCAGCGAAGCCATCAGGAAATGGCCCAAATGGTTGGTCACAAACTGCAGTTCTAGTCCTTCGTCCTTGGTTTGCACAAAGTGGCGACAGATCATGCCGGCGTTGTTGATGAGCAAGTCCAAATGATCAAAACGTTGCTGAAACTGTTCGCAAAAGCTTCGAACCGACTTCAAATCGCTCAAATCGAGTCGTAGAAACACCAATTGGTTCGTGAACGATTGTGGTTGCTCCGACTGGTTCTCCTTTTGTAAAAGCGCCAGCATCTTGTCAATGGCTTCGTGTGCGCGTTGTTCGTTACGACACGCGCAGACAACGGTTGCGCCATGGCGCACCAGCTCCAATGCCGTGTAAAAGCCAATGCCCGAGTTGCAACCGGTCACGATCGCCAGTTGGCCCTGGAGATCACCGATGTGCGTTGCGTCCCAGCCACGGCTGCCCAAAGAATTGCCCATCGTTGCTCGTCGCTTGTGTTTGCGTAGGTGTTTGAGCAGAACCGCAAATGAAGCAACACGTTGAGCTGCAGGACTGTGGAATGTTTTCAGAATCTGCTCCTTGGCACTTGTCAAAAAACCGCCGATTCTGCAGTGGGGCTCCAAGCAAAGCACCAATCAAATGTGCGACAGCGAACGTGTACTGTTCTTCTTGCCCCCCTTGTCATATCGGAACGGTTCGTGTTTACGTCAACACTGGCCGATTGGTAGCGTAAACACTTATACCTCAATGTTGCTCTTTATATATACAAAACCACTTGGTAGTATCACTTCCTCGGTAGTATAGTGGCTAGTATACCCGCCTGTCACGCGGGTGACCCGGGTTCAATTCCCGGCCGGGGAGCTTTTTTCCCCCTAAATGTGGTGTTTACTGGTGTCACTGGTTAATTGAATGGGATGTGAGATCGTCTTGTTGATTCCGTTCGGGGATGAGCGTGTTGTGTATTGATTGGGCTCTTACACTCCGTCTTTCCGTTTTCAAACCTAAAGCTGCTTGGAAGGAGCTCGAGCGCTGGCTGTGCAATTGACAGATCCGGTCGTCGAGGTCCATCCGTTGTGGATGATGAAAAGAGAAAGAGAGAGAGAGCTTGGGGTGTTCTCTTTGGAGGTCGTCGAAGCCCGTTGCACTAAACTCTAAGACGAGGTTCGACAACGCATTCCGAGTGTTGGAAGGGTGACGCTTGTGGCTTAAAGCTTTTTGCCGTTGAAGACATTGACAAGCTTGAGCACATCACGCAACACGCCGATGGCACTGGCCTGCGCGCCAGTTCCAGTTCCTTTGAGCACCAATGGCTGCGGCTACACAAAGAAAATGAAAGAAGCAGCTACATCAGTGCTTCCACCGCATCACTCTAGACCGTGGACCTGAAAGCGCAGTTGACTTACATTGTACTGCTGGGTCAGGAACCCAATCGCGATCTCATCCTGTTGGATTGAAAACGTGACATGGTTCTCATCGACCAAAACTGGTTCAATGACAGCATCTATTCCACACCCCGACCCAGATGCTGCACCAAACTTGAGAGTTGCGACAAAGCGTAAGCGCTTGTTCTGTTGTTTTGCAGGGCGCACATACTTCTTTTCAAAAAACTCATCAAAGCGCTGCCAAAAACACATCAAGTCCTCGAGTGTGACGGGTTTCAAAAGATCAAAGAGCTCACTTGACGCCAGGGCTTTGCGATCGTTGTACAACTCGCCTGGAATCAGTGGCACCATGGCAATTTGATCCAGCGAAAGCTCCAGGCCGAGTTGCCGAGCCAGCACATGCACTTTGTGGGCCATGTCGACACCAAACAAATCATCTTCAAAGTTCTTCTCGAGAAATCCATTCTGGTAAGCAGTGCCCATGGCTTGCGAGAAAGAAACTCCATTCATCATGGCACTGGTCACAAACCCCATCGAACCACTCAGACTTCCAGTGATCTCATAGATTTCATCACCGCTCTTGATGATCTGGTTGAGGGTATCCACAACCGGAAGACTCGCTCCGATGGTAGAGGCAAACAAACACAATGACGCAGACGACGACTTCTTTCCTGGAGGAAGGTAGGCTACCGACTTGGCATTGGACACCACAACTGGAATGCCTCGTTGCACACATTCATCAAAGAACAAACG